>SSNU01000372.1:0-74827 GCA_012064415.1 Gyrodactylus bullatarudis
ATTCATTACTTTTCCTAAGACTTTTTCTTGAGCGAGTGGTACATCCTTCTTCTTCAGATACGGGAATTTTAAACTTCTTCATTTCTGCGAAGCCTTGTTTGATTAAATCATCTGATAAATTTAGTTGGAAGTTCAGTAAATCAAGACAGTCTTCCTTGTCATTATTTCTTTTGTAAAGCAGCCAAGAGTTAACGATTGATGCAAATAGAACCCATTGGAATATAGCAAAGTACCTAAAATAATAATTCTTAATAAAAAAAGTCTTACCAATTTTTTGCTCTGTGGTTTGGCTGGTATCTAGACATGAAAGAATCGAATAGATCAACACCACCCATTGACTTGTTATAAACTGATACGATTTTGGGATAGGGTACATTTATTCTTTTACTGCTTTTGGAGCACCAGCGTTTAATATTTGAAATGGGCTCAGCACCAGCAAAAGTTGAAGTGAAAGTTACAGCTTTGTCGTCAACCATCTTAGAAAGTAAAGTTTTTCAGACTCCGAATAGAGTAAGTCGTAGCTGCCTCTGCCTTTTTTCTTGAGATCTTTATCTTGTAATAAAGATTTTCCAGTAAGACCCAAACGGTTTGATCTAATCTGGGGAGAAAGTAATGTTGACTTTTGGATGTAATCTTGTATCTCTCATGTTTTGGATAATCGGTACAGTTTGGACCGTTTCCTGTAGAGGAGTTTCATCGAATAAGGGAAGAGCCGAGCATAAATAATCAATTTGGTCTTCAATCTCTTCTAATTCTTCATCAGAGTTTTCAGCATTTGGAATTAAGACAACTTGCCAAAAATCTCCCTTTCTTGATTCTTTATATGTTGCTTCACTATCCATACCTTAAGTGCCGTTTGGACATATATGTCCTATAGTTTGAACGTTAATAACTCTTTCTACCATCGAGTTACGTAATCCAATAAAGCTTCATCATAAGGTCAAGGTTGAATTCTATTGGTCACCTAAATTATAAAATGAAAAACATTGTTTTTCCCATGGAAAACTTATTTAAAAAATTTTCAATAAATCAAAAAAAATTCTCTAAATAAATCTTCAATTTTGAAATAGAAAAAATGGAACATAGTTAAAAAAACACAGCATTAGAATGTTAAAAAGTTCATGATTAAGTGAAAAAAAAACCTTTGTAAAAAATTGAAAAATAACGAAATTATGTAGGTTTAAAATAGATGGACATATATGTCCATCGGCACCGAAAGGGTTAAAAATTGATTTGTTCTTTATTTTTTTTCTCGTGAGAGAGGGCCTTATGATCTAGATTCCAAAAAATCTTGATCAAATTCGATTTTTTGATGAAAAAATTAAAAATTTTGTAAAAATCATAAACTCCCATCTTTGTATTGACTAGCTCAATATGGCAGAGGAGTTTCCTTTTTTAGTGAGAAATTCTAATCTTTTTCTTTAGTTTGGTTGGTATGATTTTAACCCTAAAATAGCTATTACACATGTAAACTTAGTTAACATGGAGTCATGTTGAAGATAAGAATTTTCTATTTTTACATAAATCTAGATATATTTTTCTCTAGATCAGTCCAAAAAATTATTCTATGATGAAAAAAGTTGAAAAAAATCGAACCAATTAAATTTTATTTATCGAAAATTCAGAAGGTTAACTTTCTTTAAACCTCAAAGGCCAAATTCAAAATCCGGAATACATGTACAAGATTCCTGAAAATCTTCTAAATCGATGAAAAAATTCAAGTCAAACGTTGAAAAGTGGAAATTGAAAACATGGCCTAATTTTAGTCAAATTGATTATTTTTTAGAATATTTTTAATTTCAACAACTTTATCATTTCGCGGAGTTCAAAATTTTTTTTTCCTGACTTTCCCAAGGGAAATATAGAGTTTTTGGGAAATTTGTAAATCCTAAAAGCTATAAATGTCTACTGGCTTCATGAAATTTCTCTTTTACGAAGAGCTAAATTAAAATTTTTTCAATAAAATTCAAGTACATTTAAGGAAAAATTTAAGCAATTAAAATTAATCTTCATTCCATCCCTTATCTGACTTTCACATCCATTCTACCTAAATATTTCTCAAACTAAACAATAAAAACATATATATATATATTTGAAAGTTCAACTTGAAATACCAATTTCGTATTGAGCTAGCTTGATTTTCAAAATTATTTGATTTTTTTGTTTACTTTTAAGTAGTTTGATTAAGATATTTTCGGTGAAACCGAGATTAAACATCAAAATAGTACTTCAAAATAGAAACATAATATTAATAATGCTATTTTTGATATGTTGCTAGAATTTTAATGAGATTTATGAAATAAACATTCTTGAACATCAAGGATATTTCCTCACGAAAATAATTTTGCTATTTTTCCACTAATTAATTGCTATTTTTTTCTCCGGGCTAAGCCCTTGTCAGATAAATGGTAACATGAGAACAAATCTTATTTTTCTTGATTGCTATCATCTCTTAATTTGAATTAAGCTGTTTCAAAGCGACTTAATCTTTTAATAAGGCCTATTCTGAAGGTTTTTGATTGGTCAATGAAAAGATTTAAGCTTGGGATATTATTTAGGGTTAATACCAAAAATCACCCCAAAAATTTCCAAAAATCATCTCAAAGGAAATTTTTTTTTCAATTTTCACCCCAGAGGAAATTTTTTCTTATATTTATTTTGAATAATTAGAAATAATTAAATTTAATAATTTCTCTACCCTTTTTTTCAGCGCTTGATATTTTTTCAAATATACCCTTGTTGTTCTCCTTTCATATGAATTCAGAATCCAAAAATAATATTATTTTTTATTTATTAAGATCTTAAAAATTATTATATTTACTGTTCTAACGATAACCATAATTCACAATCTTACGAAGAATTTTCAGCAATAGCTGGGGAAAAGAATAAGTAAGTAGGCTGAAACAAAAGAATCTACAAACTAATAACTGGGGCATCAAAAAGTCATATTTTACAGGTAAGATATATCATGTTAATTTCTTGTTAGTTTTAAAAATTATTATCTCTTGGAAATGTTCATTCCTGTTTAGGGAGAGGGTCTCCCAACATTTAGGGACATACAAGATATCTTTCGATAAAGTCATCGGTAAGAAGAAACTGAAAGTCTGTAATCATTAGAAGTTTGTCGTGAATTTAAATAATTATTTTTCTGTCTATTTGAGGTCTCAGGTCTTAGTTTGCATCGAATGGTGTTTGTTTTATAGACCTAAAACGAAAAGAAATTTATTTCCCCTGATAAGCAAATCTCAGTAGGTTCATATCGTAATATACCTTTAAAATCTATAACAGATTTGATCTGAATAGTGTGAAATCTTTAGAAGAAAGAGCAAATGTGAGAGTGAAAATAATCTATTGTGATTGGTTTTTAAGATTCTCGATATCTATTGGTCATCCAGGTCAGAACAGAGAGCTATAGATACCGTTTCATACCGTCACTCAGCAAATGACACATACGAGTAGTATTCAATAGAGAAATCAAGATTTTTCATTCATACAACCTGATACTTAAGAAATATGGATTATTTTTTGAGGCATTTTCTAAATAATTTATTAACCAAGTTATTAATAACGCTATCATCAAGTTTAATGCCGTTCTATTCTATATTATAAAAATTATTTTCAATTAAAAATCCTCCACGCTGCCTATACTTTACTCAACAACTCTAATGGCTAATTCAATTACCATGGATACAGCAAGTTATTATGATAATGCATTTCAAAATATTGGACTCTTTACTTGTATCTAAAATTTCTGCTAAAGTTAACCGATATAAAGTTAGAGATCTATGATCATAGATTTCTGCATAAAAGAATTCGAACATGTTGAAACTTTTCATTAATCCTGAATCAGGATTCCTGATAATGTTGCCATCTAAAGGAAAAGACTCTAAGATAATGTCAGTTTCAAAATTTTGCGCCAGAATTCCATTTTATTAACTTTTTTGATTTGAAAGTTGGAAGTTGTATGCTTAATTTGTCTTGTTTCGGAGTTGGATTGGAAAAGTCAAATAAATTTCGATAATTATTGAATTACAATTCAGAAGTTGTTGACTGAAAGTCATGTTAGGATTAACCCTTTCGGTGCCGATGGACATATACACCTAATTAATATGAAGATGGGAATTTATGCTTTTTACAAAATTATAAATTTTTTCACCAAGAAATCGAATTTGATCAAGATTTTTTGGAATCTAGATCGTAGGTTCCACTTTCAGGATCTGGAGAAAAATAATTTGAAAAAAATCAAATTTTAAGAAAGTTATGGCATATTTCAAATCTAGCGATGGCGCCGGATTCCCATTTTTTTGAACTTTGAGTTAATAATTTTTGTTGATTTAAAAGTGAGAGAGTGATCAAAAGTTGATTTTCAGGATCACAATATGACAAGGATGCCGAATATCGCCGACAAATTTTCGAAAGATCCAAGTATGATTTTGTGTTATTCCTGGTCTCGAAGTCATTGAGCTTAATTCAAAAGTGATTTTTCACTGAATTTTAATCTGCTTAAATCTGATTGGTTTTATAAAAGCTTTATAACTAAATATTCATTAGTCTTCTAATCCTCATAATGAATTCCTTATGAACGTACTTGAAGAAGCCCGGCTATACTTCCCTCTGAAAAATTTAATTCATAAATTTGCCTTTACTTGAAAATGTGGGAGAAAACATAATAATTCTACATGATAATTCTGAATACGGAGAGTAATATTCCTTAATTAAATTTGGTCTGATTAATAAAATGTAATACAGATATAATTTATTGGCAGAAAATTATTCCCCTAAAAACAGAAATAACTCTTTTTATATGAATAGAAATGATATTTCGTGAATTTAACTACTCTGCCCATTGAGCTTACACGAAAGTCTTGTACGAATTATCTGCTAGCTTGCTCAATAAGTGTTATGAGTTGATTGAAAAAACTTCAATTAGGCCAAATTTAGGCCGATTTTCGAATTAATTGTCCCAAATTCCGTTTTTTCAAACTTTAAACTCGAAATTTTTTATTGATTTTGGAGATTTTCGACATTTCGGATAATCATTAGATGAAGATTTTGAATTTGTATCTAGAGTTTGAGAGAAACTCGTTGCTTCAAAGAAAAAGTTTAACTTGTGAATATTGGGTCGAAATTCCCCTTCGAAATAGTTGAAAATTTCATATTGTTCGATTTCTCACAATAATGACGAATTTCCTTGGCCATACTCAAATCTTTAATTTAAACTTTATTAGAAATATCAGTATCGAATGCTTCAAATCTTCGAAATCGATAAAAATTTGTATCATTACGGATGAAAAAAGGGGAAATTGGTGCATATTTTAACAACTCATGTGCTCATTTCATCATGGAATTTCAAAAAATTAATTTCTTTTCTGACCATTTGGAGAAAAATCTTGATTTTTGTATTGTCAATTAGGTTCAGGACAAATCATAAAATAAGTTAAGTTACCGAGTGCTTTTTAACCTGACTTGCAGTGCCTTTCAATAGAGAAAAATATGAATGAGATGGATATATAGAAATGACATCATCTTGTCCACGAATAAATCCTTAACAAAAGAGTAGAAGGAAACTTTCCCTGGACTCTTCAAATTAGCTATTTAAAATAAATATTTTCATTGACAAATTTCTATTTTTTAACACCTTAAAATCAGAATAAAGATAACAGTCGTAATAATTTATCAATCAAATCAATATATTTTTGATGCTTCAAGGACTACTGGATCCTAATTGAGGTAGATTTCTTTCCTACAAGGTGCTTGAGTAGGCATAAAATTAATTAGCTCAGAAACTAGAAGAGTCCAGGGAAAGTTTCCATCTAATCTTTCTTTATTCCTGAACTAGATGATGTCATTTATATCTCACTCATATTTTTCTCTATTGAAAAGTAAAGCACCGCAACTCGGATTTTCAGTTTTTACCGAATAACTCGAAAATCCTATTGTAGAATATTTCTCAAACATAGTGGAAATATCATTGAATAGAAAAAAATAAAGTCCGATTTGTAAGACTGTGTAATAAAATTTAAATAATGACTACTATTTTATGGCTTTTAATTTTATCCAATATTATGATGGAACTTTTTTTAGAGAAAAATTTTTGGTGGGAATTTAAATCAATAATATCAATTTATATAAATGTGAGAACTAGGAACTATTAGAGCTTGATATTTTTATGTTTCGTATTTAAACTGAATTAGATATTAGGATAGAGATGAGACGGGCCCTGAATACAAACTCAGACTAGGTCGAGACGTCAAAACGATATGTGTGATTAAATTCTTATCGTCTGGAACTAAGAAACAATAAGCCAGAAAAATGCAATTTTGATAGATTACCTTGGAAGAATTTAAAAAGAACTCGAAAATAATATAATTAATGGGAATATTTTTTGTTCTAATGATATAAGACACTTGTAGGTTTTGAGAAAGGGGTGTGGCAAACGGATTATCCCAAATGTACTAAAGTCAAAAAACCAAATCTTATTCGAATTTTTGAAAGCTGTAAAAAATCAATCTTTGAATAAATTTTTATTTTGGAAGTTGTTCAATAGTTCAAGCCAACCGTGAAGATCAGATGGTTTCTTGAACCAATTAAAAATACCACGGATTCTAGTAGAAAATGTACGCACTATTTAAAAGTAATGTGCATTATATCCTTTAAAAAATTGCATTTTTTAAAACTTTATTGTATTGACATCACCCCTAGGAAAAGGCTTAATCTTTGAGAAGTTTCACACCTAGAATACTGAAATATTATTATTTATGTAGGCACCGGAAAATTTTCGAAAAATTGGTCTCAGATTACATTGCAAAATAATTAAGAATAACTTGAATAACACATGCATTTAAATTTTTAAAGAGTTTTTCTCGTTTTTTTCCCGATCGGACGTTTACAACCTCGCCATAAAAGGTAGGGCTAGAAAGATTACAAAAAAAATTTGATTAATCTTGCAAAAATTGTTGCTTCGAATGTTTAGTTTCAATGAAAAGATACCTTGATCTAATTCTAATTTATTCCACTGGCTATATTCTATTCAATGATTTACTTTTCAAATAACAATAAATAGTCACAACTTTGAGAAGCAAGAATGATTGAAGAATCAACGATTTCTTTCATGTTTATTATGAACAGAAGAAACTTTCTTGAGAAGGAGAGTAGATACTTTTGATCAAAGTATTTCTATTATTTCATTCCAAATTATCATTGTGAATTAATCTTCCTCCTTGTTTTATTTGTTTTTCATTTGATCTTGAGCGTTAGTACAAACTCAAAGAAAAAGAGCACTCTTGAAAAAATACATATTTTATTTAGCTCTAAGAACTGAATTTTCTGATAGAATCAGTCATTCTAAGCATTATTTTGTATTGAAGTATGTGTCGAAAATGCTTCACCATTAAGTCATTCAAGAAGTTATAAAAATCCAGAATTTTTTAAATCGGCGCTCATTTTTCAATGAATTTTCATCTGCTTTATCTTGACCATTTAATGAATTTCTTAAGTTGTCTACAAAAATAATAGTAATCTTAACAGTAAAAGGACCTTCTTGGCGAATTTCGTTGTTTTATCATGTTCGTGGGATATTGCCAGAAAAATGGGTAATTCCATAATGGAAGATGACTTTCACGCTTTGAAAATATGCAAAACATTATCTGAGTACTAAATTTTATCAGAAAAGTAAGTAATCTCGTGAGTTGTTCGGATAAGAAAAAATTTCACCCTAGCCCTGTTCAATATAAAAAAGTAAGTTTCTTGAACAAAAACACAGAAAAAAGAAAAAATATAATGTCCAAAAGTGATTCTAGATCCCAAGTTTAAATCTTTATCCAGAAAAATATTAATCTCTAAAGATTGGCATTAGAAAAGTGATAAATGGAATGTACAATATGTAGTTACTACGTACGTATGTTGATCAAATTTATAATCTTCAAATTCAATGCCAAACATCTCTGAGGAGCATTCTGTCTTGTTGAAGAGTGAGTGAACAACTTGAGATATCGTGTAAACCATTATTTTAAAACTAGATTTCTCCTTTGATGATCCAAGTTAGATTTAGATGAGAAAAGCTTATTACAATGAATATTTTAAGTTACTATACTCATGAGTGAAAATAAGAATCAACTTACATTTGAATTAAAGTTGAGAATAGTCTGCTCAGGCGAGAACTATATAAAGCTATTCTCGTTGAGTTTGGGAATTCATGATTTTTACAAAAATATCATTTTTTCATCAAGGTATCGAAATTTTTGAAAACTTTTTTGGAAGCTGATTCAAAATGTGCACTTTTACGGTTTTGAGAAAAAAGATTTTTTAGAAAATTTTAGAGAAAATTTAAATGGCGCGATTTTTTAATTTTTTTAAACTTTGAGTAGAAAGTTTCTTTTGATTTCAAGGTCTGAGAGGAATCAAACGTTATTCTTAAGGATCATCATTAGACAAAGAAAATAACTACTCTTATTCATTTTTTTGATAAAACTCGTCATTTTGAAATGAGATCTTGGATTACCCTAGTTTATAAATTTCCAAGCAGTAAATAAGCAGAGTAAATATTTTCTTTGTTTAATGATGATCCTTAAGAATAGCGTTTATTTCCTCTCAGACCTTGGAATGAACAAAAATTTTCAACTCATAGTTCAAAAAAATCACCCCACCTCGAATTTTAAAATGTTTCTGAAATCTTTCCTAAAACAACTTTTTTTCAAATTTTTTTTTCTCAAATCAGTAAAAGTGTACATTTTGAATCAGTTACCAACAAATCTTTCAAAAATTTCGATGAAAAAATGCGATTTTTGTAAAAATCATGAATTCCCAAATTCATCGAGAATAACTATATTAAATGTATTAGAATGCAATTTCATCTGATCTTTATTTAAAACTTACTAATATGGTTTATTCAGGCTATTAAGGTAGAGTTTATGTACAATTTTTCTGAGTATAAACTATAATTTTCATTATATCAAAATTCATTCGAAAGAGCTTTTTTCGCTGAAGAATTCTTTATACTTGGTTGATCATACCTAGATTCATATCAATAGATATTCAAACTTTTATTATTTCACTGAAATTTATTTTTATCGAAAAAGCTTTTTCTTATCTTCGGTGACGGTGTAGGGGGAATACTCTTTATTACGAATAAGTAATTCGCGTAGTTTTTCCAACACGTCCGAAAATCCACTTTTATTCATAATTTAGAAAATTGGAAGAAGATATATTAAAACCAAATGTACATTTCTTGAGGTATCATCAGTGGTAACTCTTCAAAAATGATATAAGTTAAAAGATTCATTCAAGATAATAATTTACAAATCATGAAAGAAGTAGAAAGTAAAAGAAAATAAGAAAAAAATGTAATCTGAAAAAAACACCAAAACTCTCCAATAAATAGATAAAAGTGAAAAAGCTCACATTGGCCAAGGTAGTTGAAGATTATAGGAATAGTTTTTTTGAACACATAGATTTATATAGGTTAATAAGAACTTTTTCTTTCACCCATACATCTATGCTGACGTCCTTAGGGTTTTTGTATAAAATGGAAAAATTAGAAATGAAGCTGTATGATCTCCTTGTCTGAGGAGCCTAGTAACCGCAGTATCCTTCTTCAGATGATCCTCCGCTCGTGTAGATAATTTCCTAATAGTTCTACCGATATATGAGGCTCCACAATCACATTGGAGTTTGTAAACTAATAGAGTTTTCTACTCTGGCGTACTCTTTATATCCAACTGCTCAAAACATTCACACATTTTTTAAACTTGGCGAGGAGGGAAGGGAGTGTCTTTTTTGCCCATCTTGGAGAATTTTTAGATCATTCTGATTAGCTTTGGGTCAGTGTAGTGAGTGATACACTGTGTATCTCTAAGTTCTTAATGTAAGCAGTGTTTAATTTATCTGGACAATCTTTTGAAAGGGTGAGCCTCGATGAAATCAGTCTTATCGTAATAGCAATATAGGATAAGTTACAGAGAAATTTTGAACTCACGAATCTTTCTCTCCAAAAATTTACTCGTTTTATCTTGAAAAAAAAACCTCACACCCCGTCACCCAAGTTAGAAAACAGCTTGGAAAATGTATACAGAAATCCCAACTATAAGTATGATGCAGTAAGGGGCAGAAGGAAAAAGGGTAATTTTTGGTTCACAAGTCACAGCCTGTGACTCAACCATGGTAAAATCTTTACTTTTATAAAAGAAAAAAACAGCCGAATTTCTCGAACCAAGGATGTGTCGCAAAGAAATCTATCATGAGAAGAAAATAATAACAAAATTCGACACTACTAAATCCATATCATATTGTAAGAGACTGATAGTTTTGAGAAAAATCCCCTTTATTTAATTATTTCATAAAAATCTGAAAACCAGTATTATTTTTGTAGATTATCATAACTACTTATAAGTAGATTCACAGTTATTAATATTTTTATTCTACTAACCCATGCAATAATTTCCTCTTCCTGTCACAAGCGTAAAAATATCGACTTCCTTGTACATGGAGTTTACTTTATTTTTACAAAAGCAGGTGAGGCAATCTCCATAACATTAAAACAAACAACCATCCTGTTTTGGATTTATGCTTATTATTTCATTAGAAAAGTTGCATGAAATAGGTCAAACGAGTTTTCTTTCCGGTCTTGATGATAACAAGGGAGAATATTCTATTGTGTAAACTTATTAATTATTGTTTTTATTTATTAATTCAATGAATTCGTCCTTGAATTCTTTGCTTAAGACATATCAGGCAAATTTTGCCGCTAAAAATACGAATTTCCTTCTTGAATTTATGGTATGATTTTGAATTTGAACAGGATCGTTTATTATTCAATCCTTAAAATGCATTTCTTCGTTGCTAAATTCCTAAGGAATAATTGGACAAAGTTCAAGGAATTCTCAAATTTTTCAAGATTTTTCCGGAATCAAAATCATGAGGCCCACTCCAGGATATGAAGAAAAGAAAATTTTGAAAAAATTAATTTAAAGGAAACTATGGTATATTTCAAATCTCGAAAGAGCACCAAATTCCCATTATTACGATCTTTGAATAAAATTTTTTTTATAATTTCCCCGTGATCAAGAGTTGATTTTTAAGATGACAAGAAAACCAATTATCACCGTAAAATTTTGGATAAATTCGTCATTTTCCAGGGGCCTTGAATCATCAAAATTTTATCGATTTTCAAGTAGGGAAAATGATCAAAAAAATCTAAATTCATTTCACAATTCTCTTCCAATGGTATCTATCTTGAAAAATTAAATCGCAAATGGATTAGCTTCAATAATGGAACCCAAAAAGTGAAATCGCAGACTATAGACTGAAGTTCCATCTCTCCCCGTTACTCATTTATATATGTAGAACATGCCTCTCTATCGTTTTAACAACATTTATTCATCATGTTATATGTACCCTTTTATCAACTACTTCTATGGTAAAGTAGGTAGATAGTGGGTTTTTTGAAAATGGAGACATTCTTAATTTTATTATGTTAATTTTTCATCTCCTCTCTGACCCCTTGTGCTTATTTTCGTGTACATGTGGACGGCTCATCTTCATTTTCGTTGTTGGTATGTATTTAAATTTTCAAAGACCAGTGTGTATAGAAGAGGAATAAATAACCAAGAAAAGACTTGGACAAGGAATGCGTATTAATGGAACTTTGAAGATAACGAGAAAGTCCTTGTAAAAATGCTAATTGAATAGAGTGAATTAATTCACTGACAGAGCAATCCCGTCAGTTTATCTGGGGAGAATTCTCTTTCCTGTTTCGAGACCTTTTAAGTTATAAATTATCCTTTTATCAACTATCAAAGTCCAGTTATAGAGATGAAGCTAAATCTTTTTGAACGTCGGCTAGATTTTTAAACATTTTTAAAAAAGTCGAGTTTCCCTATGGAAAAATTTGAAATATTTACTAATCTTGTCAAATTATTGATGTTGACCTGGAAAATGACAAAATAGTGGAAATCAAAGTTCGAAAAGAGCTTTTTTCTATTAGATTGAATTTTGTGGGGATTTTTATTTATTTTTGAGGTACATGTCAACTAAAGTTAGTTAATATGAAGATGGGAATTTATGGTTTTTAGCTTTAGTTCAAGATTACAAGAAAATTAATTTTTATCGATAATAATCATCTAACCAGGATATCAGACAAGCACTAATCAGATTGACAGAAAATCTCAGACAATTTTGAGGAATCAACAATTTACTCTTTGTCTAGAGTGTTTTAAGTAAAAAACGTCAAACAACACTGGCTAGATATTTTCTAATTCTAAAAATAAAATTTTCTCATGTCACAAATTAAAAATATAAAATTCTGTATTCCATTCGATCGAGATATGGGACAGTTTATTTTCAACATTCCCCAAGGTTTTATCATGTCAGATTTTCTTTTGTTTTGCTTTTACACATGTGCTCAGTGAGTCCTGAGCTTATTATCTTGATTTATTCACTAATTTGAAAAAAAACATGAAATGAGACATTTTGGTTTATCCATCACCACCACTTCTAGCCATTAATCATTCCGTGTTTATTATTCAGAAGAGGAGTCATTATTTTGAGTCCCTTTTTTCTTTCTACTCTCCTTACTCAGATAGAGAAAGTCAATAAAAACATGTTGAACTATTTTTTTCTATAGACTGATTGAGATTCTAAAGTTGTGAGGGAAACAGACAAGAAAGAAAAAAGTTATTCTTTCATTGAACAGATGTAGTCTTGAATTTCTTTGAGAAGAGAAAAAGCGCTTTCTCATTAATCATAAGCCAAGAAAACTCTTAAAATAAGAGGAGTGCTCCATCCATAAATATATCTGTGTTTATGGTGTACAAGAGTTGGAAGTCTATCTCTTTTTTCCTAGCATGGTGCTAATTTATTCCAAGAAATTGTCAAATTTTCGGTACAACCCTTTTCTTTAGTCTATAATAGGCTTATTTTTATCCAATTTATTTGCATTCTTCTTGAGTAGCAAAGGCATAGATTCTTCAAGGTAGCTTCAAATTTTATTTTTTGAATTCCATGATGAATTGAGCCCGTGGGTTATTGAACTAACTAAAAATTCTATTTTCCAATGTTTAAGCTTAAATTTTTTTATGGTTTTCAAAGATTTGAATCAATTCAATGCTGATATTTCGTTTCATCATTTGACGAAGAACTTGAATTTGGCCATAGAGGTCTTCAAGAAAAGGTTTAAAATATTTTTTTCCTGACTTTTCAGAGAAAAATATTGAAATTTCTATAAAAAGATTGAATTTCCGATTTTAGTTTTTATTGTAACCACATAACCACATTTGAGCTCTTTTGAGATTCTGACCCGTGATATAAACTGATAATTTTCAAAATCTATCTCTAATGAGTAGTAAGATTTAAAAAGTGTTAATAAACTAAATCGTATAATGATTTAATTAAGGTTCATTCTAAATAGGGTGATAATTCAAAATCGGAAATTCCCAGTTTTTAGTAATAGAGCAATCCAAAATATTTGGTTAAAATGAAATTGAATATAATATGCGTGTATTTCATCCCAATATTAAAACTAGAATAAAATACATTTAAAAACGGGACTGTTCATTAATAACTTATTACACAGTTCCAAATGATATGACATAATCAATTTTGCTAAAAATAATGCTAAAAAATTCTCAAAAATACCAAGTCTCAAAAAGATATCTTAACTTGGATAAAATAACCAAGATTGATTTTTTTTTCATCTACTTAGTAGATAGGAAATAAAATAGAATTACCATAATAGTATCTCATCTATAGAATTGTTTTTTATTAAAAGTGAGTCTTTCTCTCGACTCGATAGGGTTAATTAAGATACCACAAATAACTACTCTAGGTATCATTAGATTAATCCAACATCAAATAAATCTCTTCTCCTTGATATAATAGCACGTCAATTAATCTAGAACTTTAATAACTTGATGGGGACAGTGTCTCGATTAATTGTTTTTAAGCTTTCAAGAAGTAGTAAGCTCTTCAAGGGGTGGAAATCAAACTGTTTAGAAATATGATTGGGAGACTCTCCCCTCTCTCTTTTCATCGTTAAATTAATTGAGAACTTCTCAGTAACATTGTTGTTACTTTTCATGTCGGTAGTAAATACAGACTTCCACGTACCGAGAAAAAGGCTTAATGATAATTGATGAATCTCATGTTTCTCGCCACCTGTACAAATTTTATATGCTGATAAAAAATTATGGCCAAGTTAAATAAGAGCTTTGATTGATTTCATACTGCTAGGAGAGAAATTTCCTCTTGAGGCTTGTATAATTTGTGTAAATGCATGCAGCCGTTATAATATTTGCCACAATATTTGCTTCGAAAACATGATAATTTGCATGCATTGCTCATTAATTCGATATTCATTCCAAATAAAATCCAGATGATGTTAAATAATACTCGAATAATCTCAAGTACACTTCTCACTCAACATTGGGGAAGACTTAATTGTACAATAATTTCATGGCTTTCCGTCCAAACTTTGAATATTTTAAAAATTATCAGTTGGTTGCGTTAAATGAGTTTTTGAAGACGAAATCTTGATGTAAACCAAGAGTTAAAAATAAACAGTATGATTGAAATTGCAATCTAGATTTCAGAAAAAAAAGATTTTTCAAAGACTTTCCTATGAATTGAAGTTAGTTGACATGAAGATGAGACTTTACTAATCTTACAAAAACTTGATATTTTTTGAATTCCACTTAGATGAGCCAATAAGTTTACAAAAGAGAAAAATTTTCTGAAAAAAATTTAATCATTTTTGGAATTTGGAAAATGCCCCAATTTCTCTCTCATTCAACTTATTGATTTTGAAGATTTTATATAATTAACCCTAGAACGACATTTTAATTTCTCCTTAAAAGAGTCTTAATACAAATGGGGGCGTTAAAGACCCCCAAATGTCATTCTAGGGTTAAAGCCTGATCAACTTTAGACAGAAAATTCGATTTCCCCCTGAAGAACTGCATGGAAATTAAAAACCTGGGGTCTTACGTATAAAAAAGGTGGTTTCCAATTGCTTGATGATATTTTTGTTAAGAAAAAATAAGAATCTGTGATTGATTTTATCCCAAAAAGAGCGCAACATTTCTCCTTAATTAATAGACATTACGTGAATTCAGCGTAAAGTTAGAAAAAAGTCATTTTAATAAAAGAACCTAGGAATTCATATAGATTTCCCGTCCAATGACTAGCTGTGCATTAACAGGTGAAGTGTATGCTTAAGTTATATATAGAATTCTTTTTTACGCATGTCTAAAACTACATGTTATTTTGAACGTTGTAAAAATGTATGTTTTTGTATTGATTTTCTATTCTACTCCATCAAAATCTTTTCACAAAGTTTCATAATTCTTTTTGACATATTTGATTTGTTCAATATGAGATTTGGAATGGTTTCAACTAGAAGAAAATACTGTAATCAACAATCTAACCCTGTCATCCACTCTCACATGAAATAGGCCTCTTGGAAAAAAAACTTGTGGACATTTATTTCATTTTTTTCGTCATGATTTGTATTTCACACATTTGATAAAAAGATGATGGAAGTAATTTTAATTCTCCCTTGGTCCTACTGGTGGGAAAATTACGCAAAACTGAGAGTACATGAAAAATAGTTCACACCAAAAAAGTTTCAGCTTTGGGACACCAACATTCACTGTAAAGGAATAGATTTTTTTGATTTTCAAAATAATGAGAATCTATGATTTCAAGTTTGCGTCAAATCCCCAAATTAATTTTTCCACAGTATTGACTCTTATATAACCCTAATGGCTATCTCTGCTTTTGATCCCCCGGATGGCTGAGGAGATCTACGTGAATCATTAAAAACTAGTTCTCTACATTTTCCAGCTTACTCATTTCCCTTTCTTCTTAACCATTCTAGATTTTTAGACTGAGAATTTGCTCTCTCACGGACTGTGATAACCTTTATGATCTAAAATCATGAATTTCCTAACCAATAACTAAAATTGATCTAGCTTACATTTAACTGTATGAGTCCCCTTTTCGAGACCTTTTACATTGTGTCTTTGAAGGCATGTACCACTCAAGCAACTCACTATTCATTCAAGGCTTAGAAAATACTTTGTTTATCAACCATTCACTAGGAAATACGCAATCATCTCTACTTTATTATTGGTCAAAGAAAAAAACTTATAATTTTGTTTAAATCCTATTCCCCAGGATCATTGATGAAATTTAAGATTCAAAAATGCTATCGCCTCTATCTGTTAAAGCTTCAAATATAGCCAAATTTTGATTTATAAGTCCTGGACTAAAATAACTGTAGATACATAATCATCATCTATTCCTTATTTTTATCAATAAAATGTTGCAATTTCGAAAACCAACGACAAGATTTTCTATTTATAAAGTTTAAAATATCCGTCTGAGTATGAGATTTATTTAGTAAAATTTGCCTCAACGAGACATTTCAGTTTTTATGAATGAGAAAAAAATCCATGCACATTTCAACTCCACAAGGTACAGAGACAAAATAATAATAGACATGTTGCAAATCTTTCACCTGAATCGAATATATTACATTGTGGGTAACCTAGTTTCTGCATTCATTCAGAATGATATGTATTAATAGTAACTAGAGTATCTTTTACAGATGGAAATTAGGACGCCTCTAAGAAATGCAAATTCTACTCGGAACATGAAAGATTTGTTCTCTTTTTTTTAACTATTTATAATAATGTTTGTTTAATGAACAAGTGGGTAAAGATTGTTGTTGTCTAATAGCCTACAAGTTTGACTCAAAGTCTTAGTTGTCATGGCTTAAAGTGGATTGTTTCTATATTTAAAGATGACGAATCGAGTTAGCTTATTAGTAACAAACAGACATGATCTAGCCTTCCACTTTTCACCAATCCTCACCAATCGGAAAATCATTAGGAGTTTCTGAAAATAGACGTTTCAATAATTCAGCAAAAATTTTAACGAAATCAATCTATTACTATAGTGAAGATCAGGATAGAGAAGATTATTAGAGTAATCAAACTTTTACATGTTCCATAATAGTTTTGATGGAATAAAGGTTATCACTAGAGCCTCAAAAAATAATACTTAAAAAAAAATTTTTAAGGTCTAAAAAATTTGAAAAGTATTATTTTTAGATTTTAAGGTATTTTAATACTTGATCGCTAATTTACAACAATTATCTTACATGAACTATACTTTTATACTTTTAAATAAACAGAATAAAAATTGAAAAACAAATTAATGTTGAAATTGATCTAAAACATCAAGATAATATCTAAATTACTATCTATCTCCAAGGCTATTTTTGAGTTTAGAAAATTGTTAGACAATGAAAATTATTTTAATACCTTATCTTCAAAATAATACATTTTAAGACCTTATGACTTTGAACACTAATGACATAGCAGAAAAATTATTAGTTTAAAACGGTTTTTCAGAGGGAATAGCTGGTTAAAATAAGCATTTTAATACTTTTTGAGGCTCTAGTTATCACTTTTTTTTTGTTAGACGAATTTCTTATATTTCTTATAAAATTGATAATTACAAAATAATAAAGTAATCTTTATAGAGGTTTTCGTTCAAAGCAAAATAAATGAAAAATGATGTATAAATAAAAAAAAATAATTTTTCTATCGAATTCATCAAATTGGCGAATGAGATTAGTAATCTATGATAACTAATTGTAAGGTTATAAAATATGAAAAACTAGTGTCTGCAATCAAAACGAAAATCATCTGGTTAATGGAGGTATGAATAAAGTAAAGACTAATCTAATTTAGATCTAATGTGTGACATGACAGATTTAAGATTAGTCAGGTCATTACAATCAGACAATTTATATTTTAAATTAATAGCGTTGAAATTAGATAATAGGTAATTAGCATCGTATTTAGAATTCCTGAGATTATAGTTATTCTCAGAAACGGAATGTTGTAGAAGGATATTATTTTGTTAAGAAATGTTTCTTAAAATATCATTTTGCTCGATTATTATAAAGGTTTCTGAAAAATTTAAACCCTTTAAGTCCCACAGTGATAGTTCTATCACACGTCATTATAGCAACTCATTATTATTCATTCAAGCCTCAGAAAATACTTCGTTTACTACCCAATCTATCCACCAATTTATTAATCTCCTGGAATATTATTATATTTATTAATATTTCATTCATTCATAATCTCCTGGAATACGCAAAAATCCTGGCTCTATAATTCGTCAAACTCGCGCTATACTAATTTAAAGAGAGCTGATTTTGAGAATTTAAGGATAGCTTAAGTCATAGAATTAATTTTAGTTAGATTAGAGTATGGATTTAATTTAGATTTGTGATTTATACCGAAACCTAGATCAAAAGTCGAGGAGACCCAATGGGAGTATTATTTTGCTTTTATCTCTATTTATATAGAGACCCTTGGACTCAAGTGAATCTTTAAGTAGCAAGAAGTTGTTGTTAATTTTAATGATTTCAAGGAAATTTTCCACCTTGAAGACAGACTTGAAGATTTCTCATTATATAAAATTATACTTTTGGTTACTTGATGGCCAAAAATACTTTTCATGTTAGATTTGTCATAAGAGAACACTAAATTCATATAAATAGGAAAATACACCCTTTATTACTCCTAGAGTGTAATATCAACTCAAGCATGCAGAGAAAATGAATACCTATTTCTTTCAGCAGCCTTGTATCTATCCAGTCTTGTTACCAATATCTTTGAGTGAGTGCATTCCTCTATAGATTTATCAAAGTTAAGTATTCAAAATAATGCAACATGTTGAAATGTTAAGGCGTGTGAATGGTCTACTCGTGGGTGACATGAAAATTTTCAATAAATACATCAAAAAGATATTGTAGCTAGCCCTCATTATTATTATTCTAATTATTATTATTATTGTATTACGCATTATTATCTAAAGTAAACATAATATTTATAAATAACAATTGAAGCCTAGATACCATTAACTTACCGTTGTCTCTGGATAAAACAGTTGACACATTCGTCAACATGTGTATATTCGAATAGGACAATGTTTCCCCTTTGAAGTTGAGCAGAGTTAGTAGAGAAAGATTGCCTCGTGTTATTAAAATTTCCTACTCACAAAGAAAAAAGGTGAGAACAAATTTGAAAAATAAACTAAAATATTCCTTCATCTGGCTTCGAATGGATAGCATGTGCCAAATTATTTATTAGTACATTTTTGTTCAGGAAGAAAAAAAATTTTTGTTACTTTCATTCTGCTAGGAGTACATGAGAATAAAATTTCCTAAATCCTCTTTTTTGGTTGTGTAAATTTTCTTTTCCACAACTCGAATTTCTCAAAAGTCTTCGTTTTATTTCTCTCATTTTGTTACAAGAACCAAATTATATTTATTAGAGCTGTCAGAGGTGTATAACCTGAAAAGAAAAATATGAGTACAATAATTATAATTATTTCAAATAGGTTCATCTTGAGCCTGTATTCAGTGCATACATAACCAGATTGCTATTTTGTGATAGGGGGGAACTTTTGGAAATAGTTGCAAGTATACTACAGCCTCTCTTCTAAAAAATAGCCTCTAATTGAAAATTCATCTTTAATCTCCGTTGTGTAGTTTTGCATTCGTAGTGAAAAAATTTATGAAATCTCATAAGAAAGATACAGCGGTGATCAGGCATCTAAGACAGGAAGGGCACGAAGCTTTACTTTCAAAATTTTCAATTCTATACAAAAATGCAGGGGATGACAGTACTAATGTTTGGGTGAAAGAGAAATTCTTCATAAATCTATATAAACCAAACTTATGTGTCCAAAAAAACTATTCCTATAATCTTCAACTACCTTCGCCTTTGTGAGCTTTTTCACTTTTCTCTCCACTGTTGCTAATTCTTGGAGAGTTTTGGTGGTTTTTTCAGCTTACATTATATTCTTATATTTTTTGACTTTTACTATTTCTTTCATAATTTGTAAATTATTATCTTTAATGAATTCTTAACTTATATCATTTTTAAAGTATTGCCACTGATGATGCTTTATGAAATGTACATATGGCCCTAATATATATCTTATTTCTAAATTCCTAATATGATTTTAAGTGGATTTTCGGACGTATTTGAAAATTTACGTGTATATTTGTATCATAAGAATCTTATTCCACTGTACAAAGTAATTACTTTTTCCGTCTGCCTTTGATTCTGTTTAATCTAAATATGAACTAAACCTAATTTACATGAAGATTTTGTTCGGAAAGTCAGGAAAAATTTTATTCTTTAAACTCCATAATGAAATAAGCCAATAAGTTGTGAAAATTGAAAAAAAAATCAATTTGACTAAAATCAAGCTGTATTTTAAGTTTCCACTTTTTCAACTTTTGAGCACAAAATTTTTATCCATTTCAAAAATTTGAAGCAGTCAAATTCAAGTATTTGAGATCAGCATTAGGCAAAGAATTCGAAATCAGCTGCAGAAATTAACAGAAACTCGTCATTATCGTGGGAAATCGAAAAATTTGAATTTATTGATTATCACGAAGGGAATGATCCAAAATTTAAAAAGTTTAACTTTTTCTTAAAAACAGTAGAAGTCATTCTTCCACCACGTTCCAATACGATTTTTTCGTCTTATGCTGATCTCGAATATCTGCATTTAACTGCTTGAATCTTTGAAATCGATAAAAAAAATTGAGCTGAAAAGATGAAAAAGCAGAAATTTGGTGCTCTTTTGAAATTCAAAAATATAGTCAGATTGAATTTTTTCAGATTTTTTTTCAATTATTGGCTTATTTCATTATGGAATTAAAAGAATAAAATTTTTCCTGACTTTCCAAACAAAAATATTGAGATTTTTGTAAATTCTCATCTTCATATCAACTAGCTTTAGCTGACTGTGAATAACCTTAAAAATTAGTAATGCCTCAAATAAGTTTATTCCAACACTCTTCTGTATTCTTATCTTCATAAACCAGACGATTTGCAGATTTCTTACGGATTTACTATTATTTATTTAACTTTTCAAATTCAAGACGTTTTATAGGAAGAAAAACAAATTTTCTTGATCGATTATCACCTAAAAATTTTAGGCTAAAATATCTCACAGAAAGAAAAAAATCATCCAAAGAACTTTGCAACCATAGTTAACCAAAGTTATTTTAGATTAAAATTAATTTTATGATTTTGAGGGTGCAGGAAAGTCTTTTCTAAACAGGAAGTTTAACACAGACATTGTTACACTTTCCTGCCTACTTGTCTAAGAGGTTTTATTTACTCCTGTTCTAATTTCTGAATGCAACCCATGTCATTCTGAACAGTAATTAGGTCACCTGCGATATTTTAACACTATTTCCATATTCGAAAGAATTTTCCAAGGCATAATCTGATAAATTGCAGGTCTCTCTTTTTTAAGAAATTATGTGAAGAGAGAAAAATAAAATCTTGTATCATATTACAGCACAACGAAAAAACTTATATGTTCATGTGTCCGTTTTATCACAGCGACTCGTAGTGAAAGGCAGAAAAAATAACAAAATTGTTGTATTATTATTGAAGGATATTCGCTTCGAACAAGTTATTTCTTTGCCTTAAAAATGAGACAAATATAACATGTTTTTTTTCTTAACTCTCGTCAAGAGTGAGCATTTGAGGAAACAACCAGGGGTAGGTTAGTGACTTACGTTTGCTTGCTTGTTCAGTGAACAATGTTCAGTTCCAAATTTTGCAGACAACTCTACTATTGCAAATCTGTCATTCCAGAGAGAGAGAGAGTGAAGAGAAAAGGAGACTTGATTGCATTATCAAGAAATTATAATTATATAACTGTTATTGCAACAATTTCTATTAATAACTTCATAGCTTAGTTTTTATGTAACAGGAAAAAGTACCTAAAATTAAGATAATGTCTATTTATGTTTGTAACGAATTAATTAATGAATACATTTGAGGAGTTTCATTCGAGAAAGAAAAATACCATAGGAAATAATAAATGTAGCTAGTTGACATGAAGATGAGAATATACTATTTTTACAAAAAATTCAATATTTTTCTCCGGATTCACAAAAAAAATAATTTTTTGAATTCTGAAACGGAATGAGCTAATAAGATGTGGATATTCGAAAATATTCAATCTGACAAAATTAGTATTCAACCCAGGTAAGACTTCTTCAAAATTGAATGATTGGGATAAACACTTTTTATTAAACAGATACAGAGAAGTTCAACAATGATAAAAGTAAACTCTGTAATGATAAATCTAGAAAATTTCTAAGCCACTTTTTGAAACTGGAAAATGCGCCAGATTTCACCTTTTGGAGCTACTGATATTTGAGATTGACATTAGAAAAAGGATTCGAATTCAGCCACAGAAATGCGAATTGAAATTTTTTTTCGTTCTCTACCAAATCGAAAAGAGATTTCTTAAGCCGGTAAACTCTCCATCCAGTGGACATAAGAAAATCAAAATACTTTTTATATAAACAGATATATATATTTTTGATGTTTGAAGATGGAATAAGAAAAAATATCGGAATTTTGGAATGCCAAAACTTGTACTCGAGAAATAATAATCCTGTATTGAAAAGACCGGCAATCTGCTTAATTTTTTTTATTTTTTACAGACTATCTAGTCTCTTTAACCAAATCAAAATGAAATAATATGAAAATAATATGATATTTTGTACTGAAGAATCGAATATTTTTCATTCAAACAAGATCAATTTATAATAACAGAAATGTTTTGACTATATCTTTGTTCGCTTGCTACCTGACTATGTTGTCTTCTGACTTGTATTGGTCTATCTGTTGAAAAAGAAAGGGAAGAGAAACTCTTAAAGAATTGCTTTTGAAATTCTTTCAATATTCTTGGATATTTGATCTTTTTTTAGATTACCTGACATTCAATAAAACACTTGAAAAAATTTTCTTTGAGATTCATAAATTAACACATGAACATGATTATAAACCTAGTTAATATGTAGATGGGAATTTATGATTTTTACAAAATTCTTATTTTTTTCATCAAGGAATCGAATTTGATCAAGATTTTTTGAAATCTAGATCATGAGGCCCTCTTTCACGGTAAAATGATTTAGAAAAAATCAATTTTTATGGAAAATACGGCAAATTTGAAATCTTGAAGTAGCGCCAAATTCCCATTTTTTTGAACTTTGAGTTGAGAAATTTTTTGATTTCAATGTGAGAGAATGATCAAAAGTTGATTTTTAGGATCACAATAAGACAAAGAAATTAAATCCATAATCATGTCAAAATCAAATTTTGATTTTTTCATCATTTTCCCTACTTGAAAGTAAATGAAATTTGATATTTCAAGATCCCAGAAAAATGACGTATTCATCAAAAGTTTTATTATGATAATCGGTTTTCTCGTCTTATTGTGATCATAAAAATCAACTTTTGATCATTCTCTCACATTGAAATCAAAAAATTTCTCAACTCAAAGTTCAAAAAAATGGGAATTTGGCGCTACTTCAAGATTTCAAATTTGCCGTATTTTCCATAAAAATTGATTTTTTCTAAATCATTTTTCTTTGTACCGTGAAAGAGGGCCTCATGATCTAGATTTCAAAAAATCTTGATCAAATTCGATTCCTTGATGAAAAAATTCATAATTTTGCAAAAATCATAGATTCCCATCTTTATATTAATTAGGTGTAGATAACTCCATGAAATTTTTTTCCAGATTGAGAAAACTAAAGAATTGAAATCAGTGTTAAATTTGGATAGCAACTTGTGTTCTTTATTTTCATTAAGGAATACAATTGAAAAATTACGTGAAACCCTGACAAACCATTAGTTGAAATAACGACCTTTTTCCTCTATCGAGTTATTCTTGATGAATTTCTACAAAAACCACATTTTTTTCATCAAGGTATCACAAGTCTTTTTAAAGATCTGTCAAACTCAGACAAATCTCAGATCATTCGAATTTATTAATTTTTGAGCAGTAAGCATGGTCGAAAAATAGCGAGTAAACTTTCACACGAGTATTTTTGTATGCCTTTTGATTTGATTTCCAAAAAATGAGATTTTTGTAAAAATCATAAAATCCCAAATCTATCGATAACAGCTTCATATATGAATCTTAAATTAGTCTCTAAGGTTAGAGCCACTCATTATATTCCATTTTCACAGTTAATTTGTTAATAGTACAGCCAATAACTTTGTGTACTTTATTCACATATTTTTACTCAGCATATTGTTTTCACTATCACAGAATAAGAGCTGAAATTATTGGTGAGATTTTCATTTTCTCGAGCTGAGATTTTCTTTATTTTGCTCTAGTTGAACCTATTTCTCTCATGTCTTTTCATTCATCTTTTTAACTTGATTTGTATAGCTCAAACCTTAGGGATAGATGAATTTTTTCATAGCAATAACTGGAAATTTAATAGAGAGAGATGTGAAGAATATTTCAAAATCTTTATATCATAAAAAGATGTAAAATTGCGATTTTCATGCCAAAGGTGATGAATATTGGAATAGTTGAGCATAGCAACAGACTGTGTGAGCTATTAAAAGTCAATATTTCATCTTTTTACTACTAGCCTTATCAAAATAATGCTTTTTTATGCATGATAATTAAACAAGAATGGATATAGCCTTTTATAGTTTAATAAAAACCTTTCCTGAGCACTTAAAGATTTTTTATTATCCAAATTCTGGATTCTGGAATAGTCCTCATCTATCCCCTTTTCCCGTATTGAACTGTGTGCTAAACAAGGTCATTGCTACAACCTTGACAGAACTACGAATTATAACAAGACACATTTACTTGACTCATTTATTTCTTCTCTTGTCCTAAAGATGAGCTAACATTTAAGGGACTGTTGATTATATTTTTAAGCATTTTTTATGGTTAAAAACTACTTCATAATCTAGAGTAAAAGAGATGTCTAAACTTAGCTAAGATTCAATAATAGTAAAATTTAGTTTCTAATCTATTGATAAGAATCCTCGTTACATAGAATTTGCTATTACAGAATCGTTTTAAATTGATTTTGAATAGACCGCTGATTTTTTTTCTTGAGGATATTTTAACTCGCAGGTAAACTTGAATCAGCTCAGATTATGTAAAATACCAAGTTAGTTATTCAAATTTGATAGTTTATTGAAGAAGAGCGGGCCTCTAATTTTGAGTATTTTTCCAATTAATTTGAACAGGAAGAGTGGTCATATCTCTAAATACTTTTGCGTTATGCTGGAATTTCGAATTTAATGTACTCAAAAATGAGTCTTTTCTCTTTCTGAGATAAAAATTCATCTTTATTCAGCTTGCTTTTTTTAATCCAGGGACATCTCTCATTATTATATTTGTGTGTGGAGTAGCTATCTCTCTCATATCATGTTTGATCAACTTTGATAATGGAATTGTTTATTGGGTTTTTGTTTACTCAAAGCATTAGTAGAAGAAGATAACTTCTCTCTGTATGAGCCATATAAACCAATAAAAGCCAATCAAGACATATGGAAATTGAGAAGAAGAAGACGATGATACAAAATGCCTTGGTTACAATTCAACTCTTTATATTTTATTTCTCCGGCAAAATCATTGTACACACACGTACAGTCAGAATTGCATTTGCTAACGTTAAAGACTCTTGATAAGAAGAAGATGTATTAAATATGTACAATTTTGTATTTGTTACAACATGATCTCAATTTAGTATATAGCAATACAACTTTTTGATATTCAATTCAAATACAATGATAATATTAATTATAAAAGACATTTCAAACTAAACTGAGTTGTCAACGATCTCTCTTGGATTTCTTCATGTTTTTATAATTTTGAATCATCTGACAGGATCATAAATGCATTAAACTACATTTATTCGAGCATAATTTATGAGAAAAAAACTCTTTAGAGTAGAATTGTATCATACATTTCTCAGATTATTAAGAGACTCAAATAGATTTATCATTTCCTGACAATGTAAGCTAGTTGACATGAGATTTTACCATGCTCACAAAAAAACTCTAGATTTTCTCTGGTTAGTCAGGAACAACAAATTCATAGAACACTATTCTATTTTTTTTTATTCCAATCTTTGACTTTTGCTGATATTTGAGATTAAACACTGGATTTAGAGAGGGAAGGTTTTCCCTTGTTTCGAAATTCAATAAATGGTCGAATTGAAACGGCACTAGAACACCGTTCTCCTTTGGTAAAAGTTAAGAACTGAATAATTAATATTTGACTTGTCTAAAAATTTATTTTTGATTTGTTAAAGGATTAAACTGAGAGGGGTTTATAAAGTTAATAAAGCTTTCTACCTTGAAAATGCTTAGGTAACTTGGTCTAGAGACCGTTCTCTAATCGGCACATTTCACTGTAACTAATGAAGAAAACTGTAGTTTTTTGAGTCAAATTTTAGGTTTTAAACTAAAGAAAATTATGCCAATGTTAGGCTCTTTTGTCGATGACGAAACTTCCACCATGTTTAAATCTTTTCGAGAGGTCACTACTTTCCATAATAAAAAAAAACAATCACTCCTGTAAAAACACAAACACGTTTTAATATGATGCAAAATAATCTACACAGAGTTATAAATAAGTAATCTCTGTATTTAGTTGCTTACAATATCCAATAATAGCAACACATTTACAACCAAAGCATACAATTTACAACAACCAGAGTCTGAATATGCAGCAAAAGTGATTCTTCATTCTTTATATTAACAATGCAGAATAATTCTTGGCAATGACCTCTAATTTTTCTTCTTAAAGACTTTGATATTGAATTGTTGCATTTGGTGACATTTTGCGGACATGTCACCATCTCCTTTGCAGCTTTCTTTGCAAGATGTAAATATATACAGATTTAGATGCAAACTTCCTCTCGTCCATCAGACAAGAGCAAATGAAATGATTACCAACCATGTTGAAGACTGAAAATTTATAAAAACCTTTGGTTGAGGGTAGATTTGAACGAAAATTTCCATTATTTTAAGATCATCACACCAAATGATCAGAGTAGGCCAAATTTTTCAACTTTCCCCAGCCTTAATCTCATTTTGATGATAATCGAAAATTGAGCATATTTTTCGAGTTTATTCTGATATACAAAATCCCGATTGAAAATGACAATTTTTGAACACGCGCCAAGTTTTTTTCAATGAATTTTACTACGAAAAAGAAAAAAATTAAGAATTCTGAATAGTTTCTGTAAAATTTTGAATTAAATTAGGGCTTATAGGAAAAATCAACTCTTTTTCATATGGTCAAAGAAATTAGATAAATTTTGATGATTTTAGGAAACATGGAATTTTTGTATAACAGAACATTAAAAATTTTCATTTTGATTATTAAAAATGTGTTTTTCTTGGTTAAAACACCAATTTTTGATCAAAGCATGGAACATTGATCGGGAAAAATAAAATTTTGTATTACCCTAATATATAATAAAGCTAGTTTATATGAAGATGGGAATTTATGCTTTTTACAAAATTATTAACTCAAAGTTCAAAAAATGGCGCCATCGCTAGATTTGAAATATGCCATAACTTTCTTAAAATTTGATTTTTTTCAAATATTTTTTCTTCAGATCCTGAAAGTGGAACCTACGATCTAGATTCCAAAAATTCTTGATCAAATTCGATTTCTTGATGAAAAAATTCATAATTTTGTAAAAAGCATAAATTCCCATCTTCATATTAATTAGGTGTATATATTTATATGCATCTGTAATCAGTTAAACAACACAATTTTCAAATAAAAAACGTTTCTCGCCCGATCATGAAAAATATGGGAAACAGTTTTATTTATATTTAGATTAGTCAGTTCTGGTATTTAAACTGGAAAAAGAGTAAACTCAACTTAGGATGAAAACAAAACATTATAAAACTTTTTCAACTTGATGTAAAATAAATCTCGAAATATTAAAATACTTAAAATTAATGTGTTTAGATAGAAATACAAAAGAGGGTTTTATTTCCCCTTTTTGAGTAGTGGTCAAAACCGTTTTATATCCATATGCAAAGGTGTATTTATATATTCACACACCCCACTCTGTACTACAGACAATGGGTCATCTTTACAGGTTGACCGATGATTTTATGTCATTTATATTATGATATAGAGTTGAATTAATAAAACTTTTTATCAAAGGGACATTCCTCCCTAGGGTTTAACATGCAGTGTAAACCAATGTCAAATGTCTTTTGCATTCATTTATTTCTTTACGTCTGGCTGAGAACGGACTAATTTAAATAATTTCAAGGAGGTCCTCCATTCGAAGGAATAAGTAATGAAGTCTCTCCAGCTCACCGTGCGTGTTGCCATATCAACATGCTATCAAAAGTAATTCTTTCAGCCAGATGAAAAATTGTCTTTAATCTTTTGGGCCTAGTGAAAATTATCCCGCGGGATAAGTTTTTCTCAAGGTTAGGTCAAGGTTTAAAAAAATTAGTTTTAGTAGAACGATTGTGGGTTCCTTGAAGCATACAAAATGATAACTGAAAACTAGAATAAAGCCAAATTCTATTCTCTTCTATTGAACTCAATAACGAGAATTTTTATACATGTGCGTGTTAGGTCCTTGAATGTTTTCAGCTTCTCGGATCAATATCATTCACTGTATTTTTGCAAACAAATGATACAAGTAATTTTTCAAAAACGTCCGAAAATCTGCTTAAAATCATATTTGTAAAAGAAGTGGTTTTTCCATTCATTAAATTTACATTTCTTTTTGGTTCATCATTAGTAACTAGGGTGGGGAAGATCTCAACCAACTTTTAGAATCCAGAATTTATCAAATAGCCGCTAAATTTTCAATGAATTTTTACTACGCAATCACTAAAATCCGGAATATCTTTGATGAGTTTTATCTTCAAAAGTAGTTATTTTATCATTAAGAATACCTTCATGGTAAATTTTGTTGTTTTATCATTTCTGTGGGATATTGTGGGAAAAATGGGCAATACCATAATGGAGAATGACTTTCATGCTTTGAAAATATGCAAAACATCATCTGAGTACTAAATTTTATCAGAAAAGTAAGTAATCTCGTGAGTTGTTCGGATAAGAAAAAATTCCACCCTGGCCTTGTAATGACACATGAATAATTATAAAAGTTTAAAATTCATTGATTATAGTAAAAGTTAAAAACCAACAAAATCTTCAATAAATATATAGCAACAGTGAAGAGAAAAGAGAACACAGAGAAAACTTTTAAAAGTGATTGATGAGAAATTCCCTCTTCACTCACAGATCAACAAGTTATTAACCTTTAGTTTTTTTTCAGTCTGGGTCTAATTCAGTTTCTTGAAATGATTCTAATGACGTATAAAACATAGTATCTAAACCTTATTTATTTATTTGTGACATAATAGCGGTGACATTTTTATATTAACTTGAGTAGAGTGAAAACTTTTTCAGTTCTCATTTTATCAGAATATTTTTCTACAAAAGGTCTTGCTTTCTTTTTGTCTTATTGTAATCAAGAAAGATACAGCGGTGACCAGGAAGGGCACGAAGCTTTACTTTCAAACTTTTCAATTCTATACAAAAATGCAGGGGATGACAGTACTGATGTTTGGGTGAAGGAGAAATTCTTCATAAATCTATATAAACCAAAAAAACTATTCTTATAATCTTCAACTACCTTGGCCTTTGTGAGCTTTTTCACTTTTCTCTCCACTGTTGCTAATTATTGGAGAGTTTTGGTGGTTTTTTTAGCTTAAATTATATTCTTATATTCTCTGACTTTTATACTATTTCTTTCATAATTTGTAAATTATTATTTTGAATGAATTCTTAACTTATATCATTTTTAGAGTATTGCCATTGGTGATGCTTTAAGAAATGTACATATGGCCCTAATATATATCTTATTTCTAAATCTCTTATTATTGTAATTATTTATGTGATAAAAATATGAAAAATCAAACAAGAACCTCCTCAAGAATAACAAAGCTCAACTGTAAGTAGTCGGAACGCCTGGAAATAAAACTTTGTCACTATAATTTTGAAATATTTTACACCATTGAATAATTTTTTACGGTCGGGCATTTCAAAATTCCTGAAATCTACTCCTATTAATCATTTAGTTTCATCATTCCTCTTTCCAAACTTAAAACGAGCAAGTCCGAAATCTAGAATCTCTCTCTCTTTAAATGACTCAAATTTCCAGGCCAACCAGACAGAAAAGATTAAAGATTGCTTATAATGATGATGATAGAAACATTTTCAGTACATATTCCACATGTATATATCTATATTTCAACCCAATTTATAACTTATTTATTCACCATTTGCCATTTCACAAGCAAAAGAGAGGCCCCTTCTCTGCAAACATTTAGGGTTATATTGGAAGAGAGGTGAGTTGGTGGTACCTCATCTCAATCATATACACAAACATCTCCAACGCATCTATCTCTGATGACTATGCTTTTTGTTGGTTAGGAGTAGTAGCCTATTGCTATGGGTTCTCTAGTTTTTTCTTCTATACTTTAGTCGTTGCATATCCATCGTTCGTTGCCTTCTCCTCCTACTGCCTCATATTATTTTTTATTTTTATTCCAATTTCTTCTCTCTAAAGTGACTCACATGTGTGTAATAATTCTTCTCTCTAACTCTATACAGATAAAAAGGTAGGAGAGTTGGTTTTGGTTTTGGAAAGGAATGAGAAAAAATTTACATGTTCTGACAAGAGATAGCGATAGAGGGCTCTTCTCAAATATAACAAGGACGATTTTTCTGTTATTTACTCAAATAGCCATCTGTAAATGCCTACTCATTCTCTTCTCTCAATAAATGTGTGTCTCTAAATATGCTCAAAGTTGTCTCTTTGTAGAGTTATCCTCTGGTAACTAGGCTGGTTGTTTCTACAGGAAATTTAAGTCATAAATTTTCTTCTAACTGACTGACTGATTGTACACAGTTTTTGTACTACTAATACTATTATTATTCAGAGAATATGGGGCCACTGTTTATATATATAGTTTGAGAGGTAAGAATACGTGTCCGACAATGCAATGTCTTGGAAATGTATCAAAACCTAAACTCCTCATGTGTAATACAATGACAAGTAAAATTATTACAGAGCTATTCCCTCCTTTGTAATATTATTACCCATTGAAATTCTCCAGAGAAAATATGATACTTGCATGGTAATTAATGAAATTTTATATTCGTGATTTATTTTTTCTCGTCAATAAATCTCTAAAGGTTTGTGATTATTTATAGTTTCGTGATTAATCAAAAAAAACCTATATATAACAATAGGGGATAATTAATGAAATGAGGAAAGGTGTGAACGAAAATCCCTGACTTGACCTTATAACTGAAAAGTCATGTTTCGACAATTAGAATCAATCAAATTTCATTGAGATAACTTTTACAATTCAAGAATGAAAAATTGTAAGAATTACTTTCGCCTAAAAAATTATTAATTATTGTTATAATTATAAAAGTTAATGAACAAGAGTAATGAAAAAAGTAAGTATTTGTAAATGCTCGTTTTGAGAACATTGTAGAAAAATTCCAATCATGATTCTCAATATGCGAACTTGACAACTCTGCAATAAAGTTAGATTTGACAAGAAAAAATATTCTACACGAATAAAGTGATATAGTTATTTGTATGTAAGAGAGTCGAGATATCACGCAAAAATATCCAAATTCCCAATATGCCTCCCTTACAAGTAGTAGTGTAGTTAATGTAGTTTTTAATTTATTCCTCCTCATTGCTATATATATTCTATACACTTTATATATATGTATATGAACATATGAATTCTGTGTGAAAGAAAAACGTTTTGGGTGGGGGGTATTGAAGAGGAAGACGATTAGTAAAAGATGGACTACAATTCAGAATGAAATATAGTAAATTAGAGGGTAGAGAAATTGAAAAGAATATGTGTGTGGGGTAGAGAGAGGAATATAGTAACAAGCACATTTAATGATATGTGTATATCTGTAGAATAAATAAAATATACCTAGATTTGTATATACCCAGTGTATATCATAAAAGAGAGTTTTAGGAAATCAGTAATGTGATTAAGATGAACACAAGAGAAATGTATATGTAGATAGACACAATATGAAAATCATTTTGATACATTGACCAATGAGAATCGAGTGCATTCTCATTGGCTCAAATGTGTAACATATTCCATGAACTTGAAATACATAGGCATGCATATAAAAGCTTGCTAGTTTTCACATCTAACAAATCTCACCGTGATCTAGGTAAGTGATGGACAAGAGGTTTTTTTCTCTCTACCTTTGACACTTATCACCTCTATATAATCCCAACTTACATTTCCCAATTGTAAAATTAATAATAAATATTTTTCACCATTTCCAGAACATGACATTACAACACATCATGAACAACGATGAACCATTCTATAAGCCAAAAGCTGAAGAGAGTCTTGGTCAATTTCCAAGTATCCTGAAGATTCAAGATATCCTCAAGACCAACCTTCAGGATAGCCCTTCAAAAGAGTTGATACAGCGGGCTGCCAATATTCTGTCATCATTTGAAAAGACAAATGATCTCAGCTTCTATAAGGAGTCCCTGTCTAATCAGATCAGAAGTTCAATTCAAGATTACCTCAAGAGGGCCACTGGGACGCAGTCTCCTGTGAAAATTTCTGGTGAAATCAACGTATCCACAGAGGAGAATACATCATCTCCGATAAATTTATCCTTTAAAGATTTGAACGAGCAAACCTTTGGTAAACACCGGGAATCTATGGAAACTGACCAGAATGAACCAAAGCCAGAAATAAGCTTGCCCAAGTATTCAAGTCCCAACAAGTCAAAGAGAAAATCTTCAAACCCTGTCAAAGTTCCCATAGTAATTGAGGAGCCAGTTGAAAGGTTTCAAGTTACCCCAGAGCACCATCATTCTCAATCTTCCTCAGTGCCGAGTAGTCCTAGTGGAGATTCAGGTGTTTTGGACTTGTCCAGAAGTAACAGTGTCTCTGGTTCAGCTCCAATCACGCCAAAGAAGGAAGACGACCACCTGTTTACTAAGACATCCTCACCAATCCTGAATCAGTTCAATAATCCAATTTTTGATTTCATTCAAAAGCATTTCATAAATAATCAGCCAGCCAAACCAAATAATCCGTTCACCTTTGGGGATAACAGAGAATTTTTCTTGTCCCAAGCAAACATGCCATATATTCTGCCAAAACCTAAAGATTTCCTAGGAAATGACCAACACAACACTCCAAAGTTAATGCCATTATCTCCCTGCAAGACTCAGAAAAAGTCTGTTTCATTAAAGAACCTTAATCGGTCCTCTAACCCAGTTCAAAGAAGGTCGAATGCCTCAAGAAAATTCCCATGTAACCAGTGTAGGCAAGAGTTTACATCTCTCCACTCACTTGAAGAGCATACAATTTCAACTCACGGAAGTTATCGGTGTCACATCTGTCAGGCCCAATTCACCCAGCGGTCAAACCTCCAGCGACATGCTCTAAAACATGTTGGATTTAAACCATTTGAGTGTACAGTTTGTAAGAAGGCCTATTATCGCAAGGATCATCTCATCAGACACATGGAAATTGGCCATCCTGGCTACGATCCCAGGACAAATATCAAAGTTCACTTGACTTCCAGTGAAAGTCTTGAATTCCTCAATCGTGCAGCAGTCTTTGCCAATAATATACAGTCTCAAATTAATTCAAATATCCTCTCGGCCACAACCAATTGTAGTCCACAGCATTCCTTGGACGAGGGCTCTCAAAATCTCATCATTGACGAAGAAAGTCAACCGGAAAAGTATCCTCTTAACCAACCAGAATTCTTAGCCAGTCAGGACTACCAAAACTCCTTTGATAGTTCCTCACAACATCCGGACAATCTTCCAGCAACTGCTGCCTCAAGTCCCAAGAATGAGGGGGAATCTTCTCCCAAAGGTATCATGCATTGGACCTCGATTAATGAACAATTATCCAAGTCCTCAAATCATGATCTCAAGGTCTGATTAGTCGAGAAAGTCTACGAAAAAACAACCTGTTGAAAAAAGCTGTGCCTATTTGTTATATAAATTATTTTTTTTTTGGAATAAGTAGCGAACCTCCTGAAAAGATTCTCCCCCATTCGCCCTAATCACACAATACCATCGTCAAAACCTACAATTCTCTTATAATAATTTTTTATGTAATTTTTTGTATAATTATTTAATTATAATATAATATTTCATTCTGAATTCTGGTCAGCCTTCCTTTCTCTGATGATAGAACAAAAGTTTTCTTCCTTTCAGTAATCCAACTAGCTGACAGCATGCATACAATATATGAAATCAAATGAATAAATTAATATTAATATAATTATTGCTATCGATTGATATAATAACCAAGTAGAGAGAACCAGGGTTACTATATATAGAGAGAGCAATTAATTAAGATACAGATACTCTTGATGTATCCATACATAAAAATTTGATAAACACTAGAAAGAAAGAGAGAGAGTAGAACATGTCCAATATGGGTTGTTAATCTTTTTACAACTCTTACTGCATGCCAAAAATGTCCAATTAACTTAACTGATAGAGTTAATAAAAAGGTGGAAAAGTTTAATATGAAAATGAACTATAAAGATTTCCCTCACTACCCCATACTATCATCATCATTATTATTATTCCAGCTCAAGTCGTCAAAAATATGCATGCTCAAGAGTAGTTCTCACCTTTCCTTAAACGTACATTTCAAACACTCTTTTTGGTTGCTAGGAAATTACTTATTTATTTACTCATGTTATTTGTCTAAAGCCAACGTGTTCCTTTGATTAAACTTTTTAAATATTTGCACATCATTTAAAACTTTATCACACAGCCATGTTCTCTATCTCTCTTTCATGTCCAACGAAGAGAGGATGAAGAAGATCTATCATCTTTTGAGTAATTTAATCTCCGGATAGAATTCTCCTTCTTATCACAATTGGAGTTCATCCAACTGCTAATTTTACGAACAGAAGTTCTCATGGAAATTAATAAAAAAATTTAATTCTCTCTTTCTTTCGTTTTGATGTACACACTCTAAAGTGAAGTGAACATCAAAAAAAGGTAAATCGAGTGATATACATTTCCAATAGGTTTTAATAATACCTTTTTATTTGTGTCTGTGTGTGTTTGTAAGTAGTAGTTGCCATGTTCAAGCCATTTTTTCTTTGTGAAAGCGAAGGGTTAAAAATCTCAGCAACATCCTTTGAGCATACCCTCTCTACACCCCCTTGTTATTTGATTAAGGTTGTGAGTCTGCTCATTTTTTTATCTCTCTTCAAATGTAATATCTGTATTCACACCCAAATGCATTTTTATAACTTTTCAATTCAGAGGATGGGGTCACCCCACTCTGAAGAACTCAGTCCAGCTAAACACAAGGTTTTGTACCCCCTTTGCTTTAGTTGCTTTGAGGAAATGCATGAAATATAAATTTGACCCACATTGAATTTTTATTTTATTTTTCAAATTGAAATGAATTTAGTTCATTACAATTATTTCGTTTTAGATGCTTATCTAGTTACAGTTTACAAATGGATCCACCGCGACTAGTAAGAAAGAAACTCTCAGAGCTTTTAGAGATATACATCTATGGTAGACATATACGCGCGATGGGCTAATTCATTACTTTTCTGTTGTTTTTTAAATCAAGCAAACTGACTTAACGACAACTAGCCAAGGCCTGTAATAATCGAACCCTATTTTAACTTTGGCAATCAAATGAAAAAAATTTTTTTATCATGATAATTAAAAATAACCTGATCAATATGAATGTAAATCGGATAATAACAAAAATATTAATTCATCACGTATTCACTATTTTGATCGTGAAAATTTTCACCAACACAAATGCCAAACCGTTTACGTCAAAACAGACAGAAGTGTCGATTGTTTTTTTTGAATAATTTCAAACACAAAAAGAGTTTCAACTAGTCTTATCAGTTTAATTTAATTTAAAATATCCAAGACTCTTTTTAGATCAATTATTGAGAAGAAAGATTAATGATCGATTTAGTGTGTGGAAAACATGGAACTACTTTCGGATCTTAAACCCCTTTAGTTTCTTCTTACTAAAAATATCTTGACAATCACACATTGGTTCATTTAAATTGAAGAATCTTATCTGGATTCTTCCTATAGACATATAAACGTAAAATGGTCGGATTTATCACTCTTAATCTGAGAACTTCCTTTTGCTATTTAATGACCAACATTTATGAAAAGTTTTAGGAAGTTGCACTACATAAAGTTTTCTTCATTCTCTGCTTCTGCAAGTTTTGTATTTCTATAATTACACATATCTCTTTTGCTTGCTCCTTTAATTTTTCATCAACAATTTTAGTGTATATGCTACAACACTTGGAATTGAATCATACTACCTCACGGTAACAACTCGAGGAGAAGCGTATTTTCTTCTCAACATAGCTCAACTTATTATTTTTTATATGCTCTACACACTGTACACAAGGAGTATTATTTTTTCATAATTATGATTGTATTCTCAATGAAAAAGATGGAAAATCGATTTACTATGAAAGAAAGACTATAGTCTCTCTTGATGTGACTTTGTATTTACATTTTATATCTTTTCAAACTCTATTATTACGATTGGAAATATTCATGTAAATTCTCTGAGTCCCCATTAACTTTAACTGAGAAAAATTAATTACAGTTGTCTTTTGGGTTTGGTTTTTTTTCCTAATGGTGACGAGATGATCCGAATTCTTGATGTGAAGACCTCAAAATTTTGAATCTCAATTATTTTTTGAATTTCATTATAAAACTATCCCATGAGTTGTTGGAAAAATTTCTTGAAAAAAATCAATCTGGCGATTTTTTTTTGAATTTCGAAAATGCACCTAAATTTCCACATTTTTGACAATTTATTGCTTCAATTTTTGAGATCGAAAGTTAAAAATTATTACCAACAACCACTCCAAAATTATTGAGGATTTTTTTAAACAGTGAATCCTAATCTTCTATAGTTTTATTCATATTGCCTATTCTAACATGGATAGCGTTAGAATAGAATTGTCCTATTTATAGAAAGGAAAATTCTGATTGGCCAATGGAAATTTTAGTTCTTCTCTAGGGGAAATTAAATTTTTCCGCTGACCAATGAAATCCAATGTGTGTGAATTTTTCGCGCAAGTTTAAATGAAAACAGAGAATTAGAGCATGTCTAATGATTACATATCATAAATAATATTGCCATTGAAACCAGTTATTGATTCGTAATTGATATTTAGAAAAATAGGCTACTTGGATACCAGCATTGAAGATTATATTCTCTCACTCTACTCTATGTATGTAGATTTATAATAAAGTAATGACACACAAAAGACACTGTGTGGAGATACTACAGTAGTTGGTTAGAGAGATTCGAAATTTCTTCTCATTCTCCAAAACAGCCCGCTTTATTAATAATTATTATTATGATTTAGCTACATATTTATATCTAAATTACACATTCATTCTCTAGCGTATGCTCATGTTTTTGTGTGCCTCATCAATGAAGATGCTCTGATGTAATCTCTGTCAACTTGTATTACTCTTCTTTTTCACATGTATTATTCTCATTATGAGTTCTTTGAGCATGGCAAAGAGATTACTAAAAAGTCTTTTTTCTTTTTTTCCAAAGGAACGTAAAGACAACATCAACAAAAAATACTTTCGAAAGAGCATTCGTGAATATCGAAAATTAACCTGATATCCACTTTTTCTACTTTCAACCTCAAAAGTTTTGCTGATTTTAGACAATTGAAGCAATAAATTGTTGGTATTTGTGACCAACATTAGAAAAACAATTCGAATTTGGTCATCAACAGAAATTAAGTCTTTTCAAGAAAAAAATCAAACTCCTTGGTGGTGATTTCACATGGTTCGATTCCTCACAATAATGACGTATTTCGGTGACCAAATTTAGTTATTCAAGCACTGATCTTTCTATTTGAAATAATGCCAACTCTAGAATCACCAAGGGGTTTCACTCTGTAATGTTTTTTATCAATTTGAAAGAAAAGTGGTCTAGTTACTAAACAATCTTATGGATCATTTACTCAGGAAAGAAGAGTAATATTAAACCTTATCGTTTCACTGAAGAAGGCATTGACCGTAGAGACCGATGCTGTGAAGTCTCAGTTTTAGTAATCAAATCAATTGGAAAAATTCAAGTTACCATAGCCAATTGAAACCACTATAAGGGTTAAAGTTTTATGAATAGTCTTTGGAGTGAAGAAAACTTGAGATTATGCTAGTAATTCCAAAAAAAACTACAGAGAGAGATGAGAGGTTTGCACACACTTTTAAGTAGGAGCTCCAGAGTACACATATTAGCAATTCTTCTAGAGTACAACAACTGTATATTACAATAATAAAAACTCTTCTTTTTTGTGCTCCTTTGAGAATACGCTGGAGATAGAATTTGTATGGGTATCTGTGATAAATTATTATTGTTATTACCTTTATCTGAGAAGCCCATTTGTTCTCAAAAAAATAGTTTCTCTCACTTTAACCTACACAAACTGACTCATTCCTTTGTGCGAGATGTAATTACTATGCATTGAGTTTTATTTCTGAGCACAAAAACTGACAATTTCCCTACATTGTAAAAAAGAGTAGAAAGCAATAAATCCAATAGATCCTGAGAAATTTATATCTACCTATTGAAAGTTTAATGGAACATTTGATCTGAATAGTTTTTGGATACGTGTCTTGTCTGAAATTTTGATTTGAATGCAAAAAACGGTTCAAGTGTAATTTTAAGGTAATGATGTCAGAATAATAGAATGCAACACACCTACAAATATAATCTTATCAAACATGGTTGAATATAAATATTTTGGAAGAAGAAAATTTTGAGTCCAATGTTTCAAATCAGCGTTATGAACAAATGTTTACATTCCAAGTAATCATGTGGATATCTCATAAATATTCTCAGCTAAAATTTAAAATCCTATTAAACTATTCTTTCAAAAATCAATATCTTCTCCGGATAGTTAGTTAGAGAAAAAGTTATCTTTTGAATCCCATACGTTGTTGGAATAAAGAAAATTCAATCTGACAAAAATTAGGCTAATATTCACAGTTTGATTGCATTGATTGATTCCAAACATTTGATGGGATTGAACAAGGATCATCAAGAAGTTAGGAAAATATTATTTTGGAAAATAGAATAAGCAGAATTTATCAATGACCCAAAAATTAAGAGTTTCAAACACTTTTTTTCTTGTCAAGATGTTTTTATCGATTTCAGAGAATTAAAGCAATTTGAAAAAATAATAAATTTTTTCCTGACCTTCCGGTGAGATATATTGAGTTTACAGTTGGAACCGAAACTCAATGGCCACCCCAGTCCGAAGAAAAAAAAGGATATTGCGAATACATAGAAAAATTTACAAGGAATTCATTGGGGCATTCAGTTTCCCGTTTTATCTCATGTTGTGGGTAATGTTAAGTATTTTAAACATTTTTCTACGAGAGACTTTATTGTTAGTTTAAGGGATTTCTTTCCAAATGATCTCATCTTTCCCAAAGGTCTAAAAAAGTAAAGTTTTTTTAACAAATCAGTAATCGATATTTTTGGAATATTTTCATTACTCAATGAGTTCAAAAGCCATTTCTAGCATAGCTACGGACATATTTATCTAAAGAAAGAGAAAAATGTGTAATAAGATACCCGTTATTTATAGATTAACAGCGCAATTATACCAGGCCTACTGTAGAAGTAGAAGAATAAACCAAACTAAATTGCAGGTAGCTTCTTTCTTCACTGTAATAATAATTATTAATATTATGATGCAGAGAGAAAAACACAATTTGATAAACTCAGATCAAGTTGGAGTAGAAAGATAAAAAAAGAGTCAGGCATTTGCGTGTAAAATAATACTAATTTATACACCAGAGAATGTGTACAAGAGAAACAAAGTTCTTCTTTCAGAGTACTGAAATTCTTGAGAGATATTTTCACTCATTTTCGATCAAGAGATATTGACTCTACTTTTTAATGATAAATCATGTCTAAAGGATTGAGAAAAATATTTTCATTACGAAATACTGTATAAAAAAATATTGCAAAAATAGTTGAATAAAATTTTTTGTTTCTCCAATGAATAATAAAGCTATAGTTGACATGAAGATGAGAATTTACTTTTTTAACAAAAATTTCCACTTTTTCAACTTTTTCACTTGTTGAAGCAGTTAAAAACAGATATTTGAGATCATCATTAGACAAAGAATTCGAATTGGGCCGAAATTCGAAAAACGGCCCAATTTTGGTCAGATGAATTTTTTAAATTTCCACAACTTATTGGCTCAATTTATGATGGAATTCGAAAAAAAAATTTTTTCCTGACTTTCCAGAGGAAAATATTGTAAAAAATGTAAATTCTCATTTTCATGTCATTTAGGTTCAGTATGATTGCAAAAGAGAAAAAAAATTTCATTATCTAATTTTAGACAGTTTTTCAAAAAATTAGAAAAATTATAATTATTGCTCTTATAGTTCTGATTAAATTTTGGGTTAAATATAGATCGCCGATTTCCCATAATAGTGTAGAATTTCGCTAAACTTCTTTGAATTCTTTCTTCAATTCTCTGAAATCGGTGAAGATTCTGAGCTCAAATCGGGGCATTAAATAGCTTAATTTTGAGGAAATTATCTTGTTCTGGTCAAATAGGAAATAACAAATCATAAAATCCATTATAGTGTGCATAGTAACTGTAGAATAATTGTATGTTTTGCTTGATTAATTGACTTCTAAAACTATACATTTGTGGTAGACTCAAGACGTTTGACATTTACTCCCTCAATGTTCTCCACTCCTGAGTAGTTACTAATTATTCTCAATTTTCAGCTAAAGAAAATTAACATTAATATATGAAAAGGTCCAGGGATATTTTATCTGATATCAAGCACGTGGATTTATTCATTCATATCTGGGTAAATTATTCTGTTGTCACTTGAAACTAATAATGAGACCATTAAAAAACACCTACATATGAAGTTGGAAATCTATATTATTAGAAACTGATTATATATGTACTCATATGAAATTTAACGAATATGTTTTCAAGTTGTACAATGTACATGACAATTAATGAATATGCGCCAAGATTTTTCATTAAGTGAAATGAAAAAATTAAGTATTTTTTCGCGTGTCGAAAGAATATTTTGGTGAATTTCGTATAGTATATAAGAACATGAAAAATTTGATTTTTAGAAATGAGTTTCTCTCGGTTAAAACGTCAATTTTTGATCAAATTTGAATAACCTTAATGTTTTTCAACAATGAATTTAATAGGATTCTTGGAGGTTTATGAAATTTGTTACGTGAATTATAAAACCCAAAGTGATGATTGAAAAGAAAGAGTATTTTTACTTGTTTCCAAAATACTACTTCTATTTGTATCAACACACACTCATTAAAAGGAAAGCAGTACTATCCATCCCTGATTTATCTCCATGTGGTTAAACTCATTAAAATTAAAAAGGGACACCTTTTTTTATTGCTCAAAATCTTTGTTCATTTACATTGTTAGGCCACAGGGAGTATGAATGGATTACATCTTGAAGTTTTATGATTTTACAAAGTCAAAACCACTCCCATATATCTGTGTGTGTCTGTTCATCTGCGAAGGTAATAATTTTATTATTTTCTACATATCATAAGATGTAATCATTTAGAGTTGTTCAGTGTAAAAGTCGGAATAAAACTCTCCTCCTACAAATACTCGCTCACAGCTGAAAAATGACCCAACGTACTTTTTCTCGTATGTATTTTGTCCAAGAAGGATTTTTTTACTCGGACAATTGTGAGTTGAATCATAAAATTTCCAAAAACATTAACTAAACATGTGAGCCGGGATTTGTGAGGGAAGAATATAAACTCATAAAAGAACTTGTGAGCATGTTCAGACTTGGTAATTCAATCTTTATGTAAAATGAACCATTTTTCAATGTTCCCTTCAGCTTTTGAGAAATTTATCACTTTTCAGAATACGAAAAATCCTAGAAAAGATAAATAAACTTTTGGAAGGAAACCTGATACCTGGTGTCTTTTATTTATCCTAAAAATATTACTCAGAAATTCCTATCTGATCTAATTCGAAGACTTGTTTTTCACTAGTTCTCCTAATCTAAATTTGACATTCTTAGAAGAAATAAAATTTGATTGAGATTAGAATATAATTATACTGATTTTCTCGGATCGCTCCAAAAATAAAGAGGATGATAGAAATGAGAAATCGAAACATTTGAATGAATTTACCGATATTTACTAATTTCTATAGACAGGGGTGGTCAATGAGTTTCACAACAGACTCTATTATAGAATTAGTTGAAATTTGGACACTATTATAAAGTAAGCCAAATTAATTCTGTATTACCATCAAAAGTTATCGGTTAATTTGATATGCCAGGATTCTTGAACATTCACTAAAGTTAAGATAACGAAACTTGACTAGAGTGTACATAAATCAATTTATATTTACCACTCATGATCCTTTATTATCTGAGTACAATTGGTATTTATTATTTTATAAACTGGACTATTTTTAGTAACAGGTTAATTAATTAATTCATTCGTGTACAAGTTTTTTTTCTTTATTTGGAATGCACATGTAGAAAAAGAAAGTGAGTTGAAAGTTCTATCCAACTGTAGGACTAGAAATACACGAGAGATAAATGGAGAATCCCCTCTTGTCTTCAAAGTATTCACCGCACAAACATGGACATGTCATGGTTCTTTCTCTTGCTGTCATTGATGTTTGAAGTTTTTTTTGAATAAATTTGCCTCAATTATTTACGGAGAAGAAAAAGAATCCTCGGTCAGAGAAGAGGAGATGATCTATGGAGTTTCTCTGTCAAATAATAAAAATTTCCCTCAGTCCAAAGAGAATTTCCTGTAGTAATTTATCTTTTGAGATTTATCATGTCCCAAGGTTCACGTGGTGATTTTCAAACTCGACATGAACTTAGTTTATCATAAAAATCAGCTTTTCTCAATAAATAAAGATGAGTTAATAAGATCAAACTAATTCTAGACCCATATATAGTGATACAGCATAAAGTGATATACATTAATTTTTTGTTCAAGTTGTGAACTTTTTCAATCAAACTGGTATAATATTAAGATCGGTAGTCCTCTTCAAAGGCAAAAGTAAAAAATTGAATAATCAACACGGATCTAATTTTGAACCGAATAGTTCTTCAGAGAGTTGTTTGACATAGATTGACTATAACGTCGTTCCCTTGCTACCTGACTATGTTTTCTTCTGGCTAGTGTTGGTCTATTTTCATAGAGTTAAATTTCAAAGGAGAAAATTATAGTGATACAAAATTGAAGGTTGTATCCAAGACCAATATAAACTGAACCATCTAATCTCATCTACTGCTTCAAAGCCTTGTATTAGACTAGGTTTATAGGCCGAACACAAAGAAGATTAGGAATTAGGATCAATGAGCATCTGAACAAGAACAGCTCATTAATCAGGGAGCACATTGATAGATGCGGGTATGAGAGGCAGATGAATGGTAATTCAAGTGATAAACTTACGGAACTCAAAATTAGGGAAAATTAATACATATTATATATTACATAATCTGTGTATCCAGAAGAATTAAACAGAAAATTTGGAGCTATCATGGCCCGATTGATTTTTTATTTTTCCCCAATTGGAATTTTCATTAATCATATTCATTCGATGAATTTATTAAATATTGAAACAGAAATTCAGACTAACGAGACCTGGCTCAATTTACCTATCTCTCTAAATATAATTCTTTTGTTAAACTTAAATAAATAAGAGATTTAGAACCTAAGGAAAGAATTCGCTGATCAGTGGTTTTTTTCTTGTCAGATTTTAAATAGTATTTTAATTTTCTGACATTAGATAAATGTCACCCGAAGAAGATCCCCAGAGAGAATGGATAGCAGCTGGACGAAAAAAATTTTGATCTCTCTCAAGAATAGATAACACAATTGGTACTTCTTGTCAGGGGATAAAATTATCAGCTGTAAACCCTCCAAAGTTTGGAGTCCAAACCATTCTATAGTGGGTATAATAAAACTTTCAACAGGAAACGTTAAACACATGTTTAAAAAACAAACTGTATAATAATTATTAAAGATAATTTATCCCACTTTGGAAAAAAAGATTCTCTCGGCCAGATAAAAAAATCAAAAGAAATACAGGAAATGTGAATAAACTTTTATTTCCATTTCTATTGGAAAAAAAAACAACTAACCTATTGAAGAATTTTAACATGAGAGTTTGTTTGTTTATTCGGAGAAGAAGATGAAAAATATCCTGTCATTTCAAGCAAGTAAAACGGTCATTACATTGGGTAGGCTTTAAAATAATTTTTCATTGAAACAAAAAAACATAGTACGCTGACACTTGAATGAAAATTTTATTCCATGCTATTGGGTGATGATGGTGTTAAATGAACGAAGAGAGCAAATTAATAAAATAAAAACTAAGTCAAATATAGAATTAGTATGACAAGTTTATTAGGTTCCTCCTCTTAGTGAGTGAGAGAGAAACGAGAAAAAAAGTAGCAATTTTGTAGTATTTTGTCCACTAAAGAGAAAAAATTCCTTTTCATTTTTTTATGTGTTTATTGGTTCGTGTAAACAAATTTGCTAAGGATATATATTTCAAGAGATCATGATTGTTGCTAGCAGGAAATGTGAATGAATTTGCTTTAAAAGCATTAATGAGAGGGAGGCAGTGAATTCTAATTAACACTGAAAAATGAATACTTTTTTTATTTTTAAAGAGATGGCTGAAAGAATTGATTTTAAGAAAAAGAACGTTAATTCTTTTTTAAACGTTGAAATAATTTTATAGTAATGGGGAATATATAGTATTTTGCTTAGAGAAACTGTAAAGATTTTATGAAAAGTTCAAAAATCTTGAATCAAGATATGGCAAAATTAATCCCTTCAAGGGATTCCCTTGTAAACTTATTGAATAGGTAAGTTTCTATTCAATGTGAATTTTATATAAAAACAATGACGTGTCTACTTTTAAGTAAAAATGTTATTTGTATAGTTAAGTATTGTTCAATAAAATTTTTAGTAACTAATTTTCTGACTAATTGTATGTAATGAACAAACTTCTTCCAGGCATAAATAATAACTAAAGTTTATTTTTTCATTGACTGCACAATTTTTCTGCTGCAGAATTTCTGTGAGGATGCATTAAATTTTTTTTTTTTGGAATAAAAATTTACATTTCTGAAAAATATACAAAAATAGTTCTTTAAGTTATTTATGGTTATTATCAGTTATTATGAGAAGATGTTCTTTTTAAAATAATCACATAAGATGTTTGTAGTTGAGATACATATCTATTTGGAATCTACAGGTAATCGGGAGAAAATTTATGGAGAAGTCCCGTTTTTTTCTAAGATTGTAGTGCTGAGGTCTATGATTTTCAGTCTTTTTATAGAAGATTATTGAAGTAGAAATTCTCCTTAGCAAAATTGGGAATAGGTTTGTTTCTAAATGGCATTAATCGTGGCTAAGAGGGCCAAAAAATTTGCTAAAGAGATTGAACTGGATGCGTTCAAGGGCTTTAGATAAGGATTGGTTTACGTAAATAATGAGGGCTAAACAGTAGTCTAGTTTAAATAAAATAAAGCTCTGGAACATTTTCAGTCTTAGTTCAGGGTTGAGCCTCAACCGTTGAGGACAAATTTTGTTATTAAATAGGTTTTGTACCATAGGCTTTTTAGAAAAGTGGTAATCTGATCCTTGGTTTGGAGTTTGTTATTGTACTGAATGCCTAAGTCTTGTATTTCATTAATGATTACCGGTGAGAGAGATATATGTAGATTGGGTGAGGAGGGTCCGAGTAACAGAACTTTGGATTTCGATTGATTGATAGAATCTTATACTTTCAAAATTATCAGTATTTCATTTTTATTCGTGTGAATGTTGAAACTAAGTCGAAGTCAAAGCTGATTGTCAAATTTAAAATCTCAAAGTCAGACTTTGAAAGGCTTTTTCAAGATATCGTTTTCATATACGATTAGAAAAGAATTGAAAAGTAAGTACGGATAATGTTAGATTTTAGTATTATCCATAGAGGAGTTTGCAATAGTGAAAATAAAATCATAAATATGTCAAGTCTCCTTTGCAATCCCGAAGAATTCATGACAAATTAAATTCAATTTGAAATTTTGCAATTCTATTTTACTTAAACAAAACAAATTCTATTCTTTCTTAGTGAAATTGCTGGCAATTGTTTGGAGCGTAGCTTGAACAGTGTGGCCAGATCTTGATATAACTATGAGTGATCAAGAGAATTTCAATAATTTACCCAGTAAGATTTCCCTGATACAAATCATAATCATATTCTAATATTTTTATTCTAGTTCCAGCTCAGAAGAAGAATAGAAAAAAGAAGAAAGGTGCTGCTAAGAAAAAGTAGGCCATTATATCGTAATTTATTCATTTTTAGTCAAAATAATTCTGCTAAAGAGACCAATGTTCCTGTCTCTAATCAGGATATTCCCGTCCAACATTTTGAAGAGAACGAAAACTCAGAGAAAGAACAACACCAACAAGCAGAACCCATTCTTGGTAGTGATAATGATGAACAGGAAGACCCTAACGATTACGTCCCTGGAGGCTATCATCCAGTAAATATTGGACAAGTTTTCTATAATCGATATCATGTTATTCGTAAATTGGGCTGGGGTCATTTTTCTACTGTTTGGTTGTGCATGGACATGATTCAGAAACGATTTGTTGCCATGAAAGTTGTCAAGAGCGCTGACCACTACACTGAAACAGCTCTTGACGAGATAAAGCTGCTGACTTGTGTCTCACAATCTGATCCTAATGATCCTTTTCTCGATAAAAATGTTCGCCTTCTAGACCATTTCACTGTTTTGGGAGTTAACGGACAGCATGTCTGTATGATATTTGAAGTTTTGGGACACAACTTACTCAAACTGATTATCCGCTCCAATTATACCGGAATACCCTTGGAAAATGTCCGTTCCATTATAAAACAAACGTTACAGGGATTGAATTATCTTCACGAAAAATGTAAAATTATCCATACCGATATTAAGCCTGAGAATATACTCATGTGTATAACTGAAACTCAAATTCGTAAAATGGCCTTTGACACAATGAGTGCCCAGATTAAAGGTACTTGCCTTAGTGGATCTGCTGTTAGTACAGCCCCAAAAACTCAAAAGATGACCAAAAGCTACAAGAAGCGACTTAAGAAGAAGACAAAGCGACACCTCGAACTTCTTGGTCATGAACTAACTCAAATAGAAGAAATTGAGATTCGCGAAAAGACCAAAAGTGATAACAATGATAATAGTAAGTAAAAATATATTGATTTTTCTTTCTCTACTAATTTTTTGTCTTATTTAAATTAGACACAGCAAATTCTTCGTTCGATAAACAAGTATGTAATCTCTATTTATTTATTTGCATTAATTAGCTAAAATTTTAATTACTTATCTCTATCTCTTTAGGAATCCAAAGCAGATAGTAAAAAAACTAACGGAAATCATAAAATATCTTCTGATGTAAGTATAAAGATTAAATTATCAGAGTGCATATGCACAACTCCCCCAATCTTGAATCTCCTGTAATATGGATTTTTATGTCATTTAATTTTTTATTGATTTCCTCTTTTAGGAATCCGATAGTGGAAATAATGGTCATGATACATCAAACGAATCAAACAAGATGATTTTTGACAAAAATGCTCAATCATTCACTGAAAATATGTCCTATGATAAAAAGTATTTGAATGATCCCAAGTTTAAGAGAACCAGTCTTGTCCTTCCAGATTCCAAAAATTCAGAGTTTGAAGATAAAAGACGCTCACTATTCGATCCGATTATCCGAGAACCAGATCCTAGCAAGGAAGTTTGTGATATTGACGTAAAGATAGCAGATCTCGGAAATGCGTGTTGGACTTATAAAAAGTTTACCGAGGATATACAAACGCGACAGTATAGAGCTCTTGAAGTTATTATTGGTAGTGGCTATACAACCACTGCAGACATTTGGAGTACTGCATGTATGGTAAGTTTTAAATAATCTTATTTAATCTCTGATACTATTTCTGATTAATTATGTGTATTCGTTCTATCTATTATTTTTAGATTAATTCAAATCTATCGAATCTAACTTTAGTGTTTAATATGTTTTTTTTTAATATTAGGCTTTTGAACTTGCTACTGGTGATTATCTCTTTGAGCCTCATTCAGGCGATACCTACTCCAGAGATGAAGATCATCTAGCCCACATAATGGAATTATTAGGTCCGATTCCTAGAGAAATTGCACTGTCCGGAAAATTTTCCCCAAACTATTTTAATCGATATGGTTAGTTTTTGGCATACTCGATCTTTTTATTAATAATAATAATAATAATCAAATTCAAATATTCATTAGGACTCCTCAGAAATATTCATTCCCTTCGTCCATGGGATCTATATTCTGTTCTTACTGACAAGTATGAATGGGACAGTCTAGAAGCTAGAAAGTTTTGCAACTTTTTAGTTCCCATGTTGGACTATGATCCAAATAGACGAGCCACTGCTGAACAATGTCTTAATCATCCCTGGATAACCGGAAAGTATACCAAAGATAATCCAACTGGTGAAGTATTCAATACAACTTTTCATCGAATGAAAATGGAAGATAATAATCCCTATGGAGTGAGTTTTTAAAATTTAATCCTGATAATTAATTATTATACTCGCAATAATATATACTTTTATAAAAAATATGTATGTAATAAATTCAAACTATATATTCCTCCTTTAAACATCAGACAACATCAAGTCATTCTGAAGACGAAGAGTCAGATCAATTTTATGGATCTGACCAATCCCTTGGACATATTGAGCCTCGATCAAGTGATTCCAGTCAACGTACCAGTCAAGTTAGCAATTCTAAACTTTCTGGCAACCATTTTTGTATTCCCAGTGATCAATTTTCCAATGGACATGATTGTAAAATGTTCCCGCCCAAGCTAAAAACAAAACCGTTATGCAATTCAAATAGCCTTAACGAAGATGAAAAATATTCTGAAGATTTATTCAAGGTTTGTATGAATTTCATCCTACTTAAAGATATGTAGTTATAGATAGAAAATTTTATTATAGGGAATGAGTACGACAAGAGCTGAAATTATGGCTTATGCTGCTCGTGCCCTCGGCCCTGACACTGTCTGGGCTGGTTTGGCAGCTGCTCAGAAAAAGCGCCAAATGAACGAATTAACCAGCAATGATCAATCGGAAACTAGTTCGAAGAAGAATTGTGACTCCAACAGTAAGGGAGATCCTATTCTCGATCATAAATCAAAGAAAATCAATGACACATTTCCGGAAATACAAAAAGCTGGCAAGGTTTGATATTATACTCCATTTAATGCATTTTAGAACAATTCGATTACGAAACAATAGTAAAACATATAGAATATTATATATGATACCTTGATAATTGTGAATATATACATTTGAGAGAGAAATTGAATCATGACAATATACATCTATAATTACCTCCGTTCTTCCCCCAACTTCTCTCCTTCTCTCTCATTCACCCCCACCTCTTTTTCTCTCTGTACACATTTTTGGGAGATATACGCGAGAGACAGAGCCCTACTCTCTAAGAATAATAAATTCACTCATACACCTAATGAAGAAAACAAATGTCCCTTTGCAAATTATTACCTTGTGTGCATATTGCGCCTTTGTGAACTCTGAGAGAAGCTGCAAAATTTACGCATGCGTGTACTATACTATACATGTATACTAAAATGAGTTTAAATCTCTACAAAACTCATTCATTCAACAAGACTGTTTTTTACAAAACAACAACATAACAATTCATTCATTCAAGATTGTACAGCTATATACATTTCATGGTACTTCATTTTACCTAGAAATCTAATAATAATGATGATAGTATGACAAAAAGAGATTTTCCTTTCTTTTCTTTTTGACTCTTGATCATATGATTATATATATATGAATATATTAGAAGGCTAGCCGAGAGAAAAAATAATTTTTAATGACCCAACCTTAAAAAAAACCAAAAATGTTGTGGGCCATTTGAAATGTGTAACGTGTTGTATAGATCATATCATATTATATATATCATACATTGTCCCTCTTTCCTTGTTGGAGTGAGGAATTTTGTCCACACATTCAGTCTCTATAGTGAGAGAGAGAGAAGATACTGTATTCTTGATCCTTGTATCTCAAAATAATACATCTCAATTGTTCAACCAATTGTTATGACAACATTTCGGCCCTGGGAATTCTTTCATTTCGCTTTGAAACAAAATTGCAAGCAACAATAAAATCTCAAATTTATATTTCAATTAAAAGTCAACCACAAAAGTACACTTAATTTTTTTCAACCTTATTATTATTATTACTCACATGCCATATCCCTAATCTTTATGTGTATGAAAATTCGATCAAAACATGATCTCATAACTGCCAACTATACACATACATTCTTTTATATCGACGTCAAAAAAACATGCACTACATCCAATTCATGGTGTCAGATACAGTGTATAATATATGGAGAGGTGCTCAACCTAAACAAGAATACACTAATTCATACACATTACATGGTATTCATTTCAAAGGAAAATACTTCAACTCTCCTACGACAACAACTACCAAAACCTATATATCTCAAATAAAAATACAAAGAAACCAAAAAATACATAAAACACATATCTCTCTGTACTTGTACTTGACATTTATATATATCTTTTATTTTCTCGAGATTTTTCATATATTTTTGATGAAAATTTTTATATTGAGCATTGTAACTACTTTTTTAAAGACGAAAAATTAACCGTAAATCGAAAAAAAATTATCTCCCTTTGGAAACTATTCGAATCACTCTTAAAAGTTTATTGACAAAATTTTTAGACATTCAGACATATTATTATTTAAAAAATTATCTTGATATGCTTATTTCAGTGGAGAAAACATCTTAACCACTTCGAGTACATCATAAAACAAAAGCACTTCGTTTGTAGATCCTGCCTTGAATTAGAATGCTAGATTCAAGGAGGAGGCTTATATTCCAATTAAATCTAATCCACCCTGCCTTGATCAGATTCACTGGGAACTTTTAGAATAAAATAATTTTACGATTTGAACATGAAGGTTTGAGAACCAGAAATTTGTTCACGATCATGATGACTACTTCTTGTGATATGATAGTTGAAGTAACATAAATCACACTCAAAGCATTGTTTTTTCCATTTTTTTTTGTTTATACCGGACTGAGCCTGAAATGAATTTGATTATCTTTTCAATAAACCTTAATAAAAACTAACAAAAAAGTATTTAGTTAAGTTCAATTATATTATTTGACAAAAGTACAGTAAAATTTTTTATAGAAAATTACCAAAATAGTTATTACACTGTGTTAACGATAAAAATATTCCTATTGAAAAAGCCTATTCTATAGAGTGAGAAATTGTGGCTGATATTGATTATCGTTATCAAAAAGAGTACATTTATTTTTATCAACTTGAAGTACAAGGTCCAAGAATGAATCTTTTAAATGAGTCAGGTTATTTTAATCAATCGTATCGGGGGGGGGGGTGATATAAAATTTTGCTATGAGCTTGCATAAGAGCATCCTTAAGATTGGTCTTAAAGTTGAAAAATTAGCAAAAGATGCCATGCACTTTTTTCTTTTTACTCCTCAACAAGCTAAATTCTCAAATTTTAATGGGGAAAGAATGTAAGATTTATTCCTCTATCCAATGATACTTCCCATGACCAGATATTTTTTCTAGTTCAGAAGTTATTATTCTTTAGATTTTCCTGGGCTCTTCTTCCGTTAATAAGGAAATACCGTGTTCTTATCCCCTATTGAATAGGGCCCCTATTCTTGGCCCTATTTTGATACATCTTTGAAGGTTTATTCAAACAGGAAACAGTTTGAAAATTTTGATGAATTCATGAGTGAAATTCTGAAAAATTTTCTGAGAATGATGTAAAATGGGTTTTTGAAATTATTGAGAAGAAAGTAATGTTTAGACTTATAAAAGTGCCCCACATAAATCGTATATATTTCTTCCAATCTGTCGACTTAAAGTTTTACAAGATTGTCAATTACTATCTTGATATTATCAAGCGCATCTATAGACTTTTCTCGCATCTCGATTAATCGATTGCTACAACAGGTCAAAAATTCCAATTTCTCATTGACAACCAAGTCTTGAGTTGAGTTCATTTGAGCTAATCTGGGGGGGGGGGGTAAGAGGAAATTTTAGTTATCCATGACTCAACTCTAAGGCTTCTCTCTAATTTCTTTGGCTTCAATAGAAATATCTCTGTTTTTTAATTCGTGCTTTTCGTGACAACAGCGATTCTTCTTTGATTATTTCCTAATCATAGTTTTCAATTCCCCCAAATTTCTACTAGACAGAAATTTAAAGTCATTTTTTTCATAATAAGCATAAAAATCAATAATTACTACCGTCATTATTTCAAATTTACATTGATTATATACAAGTTTCTCGTAGAAAATTTGCCTAATTAGACACATTCTAAATTCTATAGTAAGACTGGGTTGGCGGGGTTAAAGATGGATTGACATGGGAAGAAATTAAACCAACGCGAATAGGAAAATTGTTTTGCTCCATGATGGAATTTTAATAATTATTAGCAAAATTAAATTTAATCGAAATATAACGTTTCGTTACTGAGATATTCATGTACCGTCTTGTAACCTGAACTCTCTTCAAACCAACATAAAAATAATAATCCCCATCTCAATGGACGAAGAACATTTTAAAAATACTACGCTTAGCTTGATATTCAATTAGAATAATTTTGAGCATATAGAAAACAGAAGTTATAAGAATACTAGTTGATAAGCGACCCCAACTGTTAGGTTTCAACCTGGATTATCAGTCCAAGATGTTTGCATATGTTACCGTTAATCTTGTTACTCTTGATAGTCTCAAGAATCCCTGACAATTCTGTTAAACTTGTTACTAGTAGAACATGAAATTTATAAAATTTATTTGAAAAATAGCTTTTTAAAATAACGATTTGTAAATTTACGAAACTCATTTTGCTCAAGTACAAAAAGAGATTTGAAAATATTCTCATTTGATGAATAATTTTGCTAGCCAATCGGAAAAAATTTGCAAATTTTCACAGACTTTTTCATTTTTCTGAAAATGGTATGTATTCAAATCTCCCTAGAAAGTATTGATCAAGTCGCCAACGTTTTAGGAATAATTTCTTTGTTTTAAAGTTTTACATGAACCCTAATGATTGGTTCTCAAAGTTCAATGCCAGTAGACATGTTCTAATAAAAGTTTAAATTATTCCTACAAAAGAAAAAAAAACAAGAATGCTTGTCTAATCATAGAGACAAGAAAAGAATCATGACTTTGGAATTTTGTGTGGTTGTCGCTGATCACCATAGTTTTTTTCATTTGATTGATTTTTTCTAAAGAAAATGTCTGAGCTGATTTTGATGAAGAAATAATACTGTAATTTATTAACTGACTCAATCAAAGTAGCCAATGGAAATTATCAAGAGTATTACTAAGAAAACATTTTCAACAAAAATAAATTTTTCCCAACCAAAAGTGCCGACCCCTTACCGCTACGCGAAAAAGAAACCTCTCTACATCTCCTAAGCAACACAAAAAACGGGGAAACAGAGAAAAGGATTACCAACCGGTAATCAAAGAATAGATGTATTCCTCACAGCCTGAGAAGTATGAACACACTCAACTCCAATTGGTCAACTCCTGGTGAATAAATGCTATTGGCTAAACCTAAATGTTCCCAACATTATTTCTTGTATAAATATATATCGATAGTCGGTGTTTGGTCTGAAGAGAACCGACGAAAATAAAGCTTTATTCACCAAAACAAATCTTTCGTTCGTTCTTAACTCCAGGTCACCAGCCCAAAAATAAATTTAAATTAAGAAGTTGTCTAAAAATCAAACTAAAATTCTCTACAGGAATATGAATTTAATTTTTTTCCTGAATCAATAATTTAAGAACGTTTTCTTCTCTTTCCTCATAACTGCACCAAATTATATACCATCTTGATCTCACCATCAATATAACTCACATGTTTTGATAACTAGAGACATGTATAAACTGCTTATTTGATCTTTGATATCTTTAAATTACCCTCCTTTATCGACTCAATTTGAGAAAAATTATAAAAAGATGACTCATCATCACTTTTTAATAAATTGGCCTTAAACTTTTTCTATCACACGTCATTTTTACAAGCGTTCATGATAAGAACTACACAAAATAATGATAGTAATGTTTATTTATTCTCGAAAAAATAGGGTAAAAAGTCTAACCTGGATAATTATCATTCTAATCAATAATTAATTTTTGGAAAGAAGGTGTTAATTATTTTTTGAATTATTAGGCTTTGAATGAAAATCAGGATCGGTTTTCATGTTTTGGTTAGAAATTAACCCCCTTTAACTTTACTAAATTAATTAATTAGAATTTATTTTCTATTTTAGATTGAATGCGAATATCATATCGATTATAATCATCCACCTGGGAAGAAAGCTCGTTATTCACGATCGAAACGTCGACATCGCAGTTAAATGTCTTCTTTAAAATTTATTTTATCAGTGGAACAAAACTTTTACGAATTACGTCAAATGTGTTTATAAGAAAGGAATTCTTTGATTATTATTCAATTGTTTTTTGCAAATACTGTGTACATTTCCATAAATTAATTTCATTAACTCAAGCTTCTTATTTTGCTAATCAGATTTCGCAGAAAAAACAAGCCAATCTCTCGTATAATTAACATCAGTTGTCTGACTTTTCGGCAAATTCAAGCTTGTGTTGTCTATTTTATAAAGATTTAAAAAAGAGAAAATTGTTTCAATTAATCAGAATATCTGGAAATTTTGAAGGGAATCGATGAAATCAAAGTTATTGCTCAAATAATAACAATCTTTGATTGAAACTCCCTCAGACACACCTTTTTTCTACAAGGTCTGTAATACATATTGAAAGAAATCTATTCATTAGCTGATTGATTACACAAAAAAAAATGTAAGAATATTCTTTTTTTTCACAGAGGCCCACTCTCGAAATCGTTTCTGTAAACGAAATGAAATAGAATTAACATGTAGTAGAGAGGGTCTCAGAAATAACTTACGATCATGATCTGAATAGCAGCCAAAAAAGAAACTACAATACAAATCGTATTAGAGATATTTCGATCGTTGAAAAGATGAAAGAAATATTCTCTTATTAATATTATTTCTTGACAAATTACGAACTAATGTTATTTTTTCATACTGTTACTTCTATGATAAGTTTTAGTAAAAGAATTCAATTAATCATGAGAAATAATATAAAAACTTGCATGTTTTGTATATTCATCAAACTGCAAATCTTAAATTTTTCTTCTTTTATGGAAATCTCTAAAAGTTATTTTATTCTTGGTTAATTTAAGTGAGCTTTGTAAAAGGCTTGCATAAATTATTTCTCTTAATTTGCAGAAACAATTCATTTTAATCAGAAAAGTTTATAACTTTGATAATAGATAATTTGTTTTTATATGCTCACATTTTGGATGATTCAAGTCTTTGGAATCTAAGAATTCATCTTTTACATCTAAAAAACAATTAAAATCTCAACAAATAGTTTTACATGATTAAATTTCAATCATTTTCTATGATATCATTTCCATTTTTAGGAGATTGAACAAGAATGAGGTCTCAAAACATTAACTCCTGCACTTGATTGCTTTAAATGACAGATTTTCTAGGTATTTAACTTCTATTTAGCTCACCAGAAATGGTTTTGTAATGGGAAAATATGAAACATTAATTTACTCAATAGAATAACACCATGAAAAACGATACTTGAGTCATAGAAGAAGATTTCCTTTGAAAAACCTATATAATTTCTATAAATTAGAATCATTTGAAATTTATTTTACAGAATCAGGAATTTTCCGAAGCTTAAATTTCACCAATGTCATGAAGATGAGAGTATTTTTACAGAAAAAAACTCAATATTTTTCTCCGGATTTATGATTTCGATGATTTTAACCAATATTTCTGATCATCATCAGAGGAAGAATTAGAATTTGGTCATAGAGGTTGAGACAAACTCGCAGATTCCAAGAAAAAGTAAAACTCCGAGATTTTGGGCCATTTTCCATCGTGATAATCGATAATGACGAATTACGGTGAACTTTTCAGGCCCAATTCGAATCTTTTAATGCCAGATCTCAGTTAGTCTGAAATCAATGGAAATTTCAAGGTCAAACGTTTAAAAAGGAAAAATTAGGCGCATTGTTCTTAAACATTTGATATAATTCAGTCTCAAGGCAGACATGAGCGGGACCTATTTAGAAAAAAATTCACTGTCTTAGCGAGGCATTTAGTAAACACAACTGAAACAACATTTTCATCTAGCTCAAGCTTAAACAGTGGTCATACTTTGATGCAGAATGTGAAAATTAATTATTCGTTAGAAAATCGAAAATTGCTTAAAAGTGTAATCGAATCTGATCCAGTCGATGAAGCACATCGATTATTCCGAGTACACCATTAAGAATATTTTTATTTCTCTTTTTATTCATTTTATTTCAAGCTAAACTCAAGCTAATCTCTATCAAATGAATTTTCGATATTGGAGATGTGCATTCTTCATAATAACCCTGCCAGAGTTTATTTAGATACAGTCGTGTGTGTCTTTCAACTCAAAAGTGTATAAATTCTCGATATTATACTCTCCAGATAATAATATTCTAAAATTAATACAGTATAAATAGATATACTGTAGATCATTTAACAAATTCTAGTGTATATAAAATATTTATAGATCAACAGAGTAGAACAGGTAGAACGAAGCTATGAAATCAATAAAATTAAAGTAATTTTACATTTTCCATGAGTTAGTTAGTTAGAGGCTGGAGATTTTTCTTAATTCTGTTAATTTTTCAAAAGATAGAGTCCGGTGAATTTCTGGCCTAATCTATACAACATTTGGTGTATCAAATAACAAGATTTTTGTGCGAATCAAAATGAGCCATTCAGAATCGAGAAAATTGAGTGAAATTTTTTAATAACTTGTTATGTCCTTAAGATCTCTTATTTGATTTTGCATTCTCTCACTCATAAAAATAAGAGAAATTTTTAAAAATTCAGAACCATTTACAATAAAATTTATTAAAACTTAAGTCAATAAGTATTTGTATCCTCAGCTATGGTTAGCCAAGGATAACGAAATCTCTAGATCTATATAAAATATACTGTTGAATTTCAAAAGGAACACACCTATCTGATACAAAGAAAATTTAGATCGTGGTGAAATCTTGAGAACATTACGTCTAAAGATCAGTGGGATGTGGAACAGTTAATAAATTTTATTCACCTAAAAACATTAAAAATCAAACTTTAGATACTAAAAAATCATTTTTTAGAACATAGCACACTTGATATTTTTTTATTTAAAATTTATAAAAAATATAATTTCAAGGTTCTCTTTTAAAATAATATAAGTCTTGTTCATAAAATTTGCAAAAATGAAAATAACATTTTTGAGGGCTGTGGTATTTATAGATTGAAGTGTAGCTGTGATAAAAGTTATATTGGTCAAACTGGCAGACAAGAACCAAAGAACATAAAAAAAGTATTTTAAGAAATGATAATAAATCACATGTTTTTCAACATATTCTCAACAATAATGGGCATAAAATCAATTTTGAGGAGGTTAAAAACACTTTAGAAAGAGGTTAATTCATGAGGCTCTCGAAATTGGCAATAATGATACTATTAATGGAAGTGTTTGTGAAGTGAACATTGAGCAGTGTTGGATTCAGCTTTTTGGCAAAAGAAGGAAGTTAAATTAAATCTGAAAAATTAGGTCTATTGCTCTATTATTTTGGTTATAATTATCAATACTTTATTATCATGGGTCAGACTCTTGTATTATTCTATTCTCTGATCTGATTGGACAAAACTGATATGGATGAGATTATAAATAGTATTTTGTTTTTGATTAACTTGTCGTACCACTGAAGAAGACGTGTGAAGACCATAGCTGAGAATATTGACCTAATTTTTAATAAACTTTATTATAAAACTAATTTTAGATCATCTTTAAAGATGCTCAATTACAAAAATTCAGACAGACATTCAAACTTATGAGTCATAGGGCCTCAAAAATAGTACCAAATGAAAATAAAAAAAAGTATCTCATAAACTGAACAATAAGAAGAAATAGTACTTTGATGAAAATTTAAGAGATTTTGAGTAAAAAATAGTACTTCACAGTAAATTCTTGCAAAATTTTGAAGTATTCAAGTCTTTGTCATCAAAATTTCTGATTTTTTGTCAAATTTTTTCCCCATTTAACTGTTATAGCGCATATTTTACAAAATAAATCCTTGTAGCTTAAATTTTTAATTCAATAGAAAATTTTTTGATTTGCTATCAGCTTACACGATGAAATACTGCTAGCGCAGGAATCTAGTTACCCATTCATCAAAAAACTTGATTGGTCGTTTACTAGTTGAAGAATACTACACTCTGAGACTTAATTCAGAAAAATAGTACAAAAAAGTACCGGGGAACAGTGCAGAAATAGTACCAGCTATCTTTAAATTGGGATAAGATGGGTAGATTTTTCCTTCAGATTATTGCAACTCAGCCAGTGCTTTGTCCAGAGTAAAAATAGACTAATTAGTACTTTTTTGAAGCCCTAGTCATAACTTATGAACTTTTGAATGAACTATCAAATTCGACTCTAAAACATCTTGGAATCAAAAAAAGGTTTATTCAAATCACAAGATTTCAGGATATCCTTCATCATACGAAGATTCATACTTTACAAATTGATTTTTAACAAAAATGGTCACACCCCCAGAAAAAAATCATGTTATACTTAATCTTCCCAGGCAGGGTCATTTTGACCCTCCATTTGTTTGTATGGAAAAGACCTAATTTTTATTTTTTTACAATGTTCTTCCACTTGAAATAGCTAATTACACCTATCCTACATTTCCAGATGAAATCACATTTGGATTCTTCTAATGATTTTTGCAGATTCTTGATATTTCATTGGTTCAATTTACTTGAAATATTCGAGCACTATTGATAGGTTTCAATCATAACCATGAGTGACTTTGATGATGACGACCTAGCTTTGCTATCTACTGAAGACGAATTTTCTACAGACGAGAGTTCTTTGTCTAACGATATTGGAACGAATATCAGACTCCTTACCGACTAAACTTTCATCCCTGTCAAGTGAATCTGAGGATGACGAATATATGTCAAAAAATAATCTATATCAATGGTCAGATACACCTACTAATCCGGGTAATGGTAGAATAAGAGAGCAGAATATACTCAGATTAAGACCTGGTCCAACGTTGTTCTCAAAATCCCGTATACACTCGCCATTGAGTGCATTTCAATTGTTTCTTCCAAAATTTATTTACAATGACAATTTCTTTACCTCATTCCCTCTTTTGGAAAAACTTGCTGCCAAAATTATAACTTTGGTAAGAACTATCAGAAAGAGCAAAGCCGAGCTTCCACCAGTGATTTCAAAAAATACTACATTAGGTTCCAAATACGCCTTCAGAGACAACATGACTCTTGTGTACTATGTTCCAAGAAAAAATAAAAATGTAATTCTCGTGTCTTCCTTCCACCTCAACCCAGATATTAATCAAAGTGGAAAACCAGATTTGATTAAATATTATGATAAAACGAAAGGAGGAGTTGACAATGCTGATATGATGATTTCTACATTTTCTTGTCAGAGAAAAACAAATAGATGGCCGGTCGTCTTATTTTGCAACATTTTAGACATTTCAGCTCTTTCATTTTATATAAAGAGATAAAAGAAGATTCCAATTATGATAGAAGAAAGTTCCTCAAGTGTCTAACTCAGGAGATTTTCGATCAATATGGAAAAAATAAACTACCAAGTGCTATTCGATTAAACTTTTCAGATTTACATCCAACACTAAACCATCGAAGATGTTTTACTCCAAAAGCCAATTCGATCGCAATCAAACTCTTTCAAGACTATGTTTGCTTCATTATAATGATCAACCATTAAATGATTTACTATTTATTTGTATTCTCTATTAGTATTTTGTTGCATTTCTTATTTTTCAATAAAGATTTTATTCTAACAAAAAAAAATAAACCGAATAAGATGAATGACTCTGTGTGCTCAACTTCTTCCACATGAGGCTCAAAGAAAAGGGTTCGTTGCACAATTTGCCCATACAATAAAGATAGAAAAACTACCAAAATATGTGATAAATGTCAAAAAGCTATTTTTAATGATCATTTAGTTAATATTTGTTAAAATTGCAAATAAATTTTACGGAAATTTGAAAAATTTTAATAGTTATATGATTCAGGGTCAAAATGACCCTTTTGGGAACATTTGTTTGTTTATTTTTTGGTACCAGTAGGGTTAATCAAATGTCAAAAACTCTCCAACATGAAATCTTTGAATTAGATAAGAGCTTTATTAATTCAAATTGAGATGGTGTGGGAAAAAAAGAAATGGTCGAATCTATTTGACCCGCTGTGCTTGTGTGCTAGATCGGGTTCAGACGTTATGTTCAAACCAATCGCTTTCGAGAATTTATCACTATCACAAATCAGGTCTATTGAATTAAAGCAGAATGCTATGGATCCAATTCAAACCCTTCTTAATGAACTTATAGTCCAAGGAAAAATAATTGTTTTCATCAACTGTACTATGTAGTCGATACAAATCTGATGTCTTGTATGAAAATTTAAAAGTGCATTTTCTTCTAAAAGTAGCTTCTATAATGAAGCTAAACCTAAATAAACCTAGAAAGAAAAGTTGATATAATAATGAGAATTTACAAAAAGCTGAAAGTCAGGAAAAGGATTATTTTTTAACTTCAATTTAAATAAAATGATCTGACAAAATTTGATGATTTTTGGAGTTTCGAAAATACCCTAGCTTACCAGTTTTTCGACCTCTTTAAATCTTCGAAATCGATAAAAAAAAGTATGCTCAAACGTTGAAAAAGTGGATATTAGGCACATTTTTGAAATTCAAAAAATTTAAAAGTTTATTCACAAATATATAAAAAAAATTTATTCAAAAACAAAAGGGAGTCAAGTTAGTTTTTATCAAAATCTGAATTTATCAAATATTTTCAATTCATAGAGTTCCTTGGCAAGGGGTCGATTTGATGGGTTGGTTTGGAGACAATTCTCGAGTAGCTGCATCAACTCTTGAGAAATATTCTTTGGACGTGGAGGGGAATAGCTGTGCTTTTGAATCTGAAAAAATGTAAGATTTAGTGTTGCTTACAACACCAAAAAGATGGATTCAATCCTCAGTTCCAAATTGTGAGGTTTACATGTCGAAGAAATATAAAATTTAGAGTAAAATTTCCTATATTTCAGTGAAATGGTACATTTTCTTTGGCCAAATGTAGTTACCCCTGCTATTATACCTATTGACCTTATCGATTATTAAATCTTTCATTGAAATGCAAAGTAATCAAATCACTGATTTGTTGTATCAAAGTTCCTTGATCGTTTTAAAAAAAGGTAAGTATTTTGATCTGTAAGATGCTTCAGAACATCAGTTTTGAGCTGAGCCATCGTGGTCATGTGGTTAAAGTTTTAACCAGTGTAATTTTCATAAAACTTTAACCACTCAAATTCTGTATGTAATACAGTGAACCCTGGAAACAGGAATTGGCCAACCATATTTGAAAGACACCACAACCAATAATTGTTAAAATTTATTCTCGCTAAAAACGTATTTATATGGTATGTATCACACTGATGAGTATGCCCGAAATAAAGGCCTCATTTGTGAAATATCTGGCATCTTATTATATTTTTTCAAAAAGTAAGTATTCATCCAGAAAGATTAGATAGCTATGGGTTCACCTCTGAGTCCTCTTTTAGCAGACAGGTCTGAAACAATCAGTTCTTACACTGATGTTTACATCAGATATTTTGATAAAATCTTTATTTTAATTAAACCGAAAGTATCAGAGTAGAAGAGAAGATGAATCAATTCTGAGAGATATCCATAAGAAGAAGACTGGCATCAGGAGGTATCTACATAATGCCAGTTTCAGTCCGATTTCTCATAAAGTTGGCTTAGTAATTGGACTAAGAGGATAAGAAAGATAACAAGCCCTGAGGAATAAACTAACGAAATAGAGAATGCGAGTTCAAGGTTTTTTCAACTTTTCCCAGCCTTAATCTCATTTAAAAGATGATCGAAAACTAAGCATTTCTTCCTATGAAACTTGACGTTTGATTTTTTCAATGAATATCACTACGAGACAGGACAAAATTAAGAATGAAAATAGGGCTTGTAGTAAAAATCTAGTCCTTTTTTCACATTTTGAAAGAAATACGGAAATTACAGTGTGTTTAGACAATTAACCTACTAGCAAAGTGTGGTCACTGGTAATTACTATATCCATGTGAACTCTAACTTGATGGAGATTGTCTTCTCACACCTAGATGTTAGAAATTCGGATAAGCAAGTGTCAATTCCATAAGAGAGTCGAATAATATTCAACTCACAGTGGCAGATGTAGACGCGTTTCCTCCTTATTAGGACGAGTCAGTACACCATAGCCAGGATTCGAACCCAGGTCTTCAACGTTGTGAGGCAACGCTTCTAACCACTAGGCCAGGCTTATTTACAAAAAAACCAGTGTGTAGGTGGTGTCAATACTATGGGAGTGTGGAGTAATAGGAGATGAACGGGGGTTCTGGCCTAGTTCAACTTTTCCCAGCCTTAATCTCATTTAAAAGATGATCGAAAACTAAGCATTTCTTCCTATGAAACTTGACGTTTGATTTTTTCAATGAATATCACTACGAGACAGGACAAAATTAAGAATGAAAATAGGGCTTGTAGTAAAAATCTAGTCCTTTTTTCAAATTTTGAAAGAAATTCCTAGGAAATTAGGTAAATTTTTATAGTTTTAGGAAATATGGAATTTTTGTAAATAAGCACCATACGGAAATTACAGTGTGTTTAGACAATTAACCTACTAGCAAAGTGTGGTCAATGGTAATTACTATATCCATGTGAACTCTAACTTGATGGAGATTGTCTTCTCACACCTAGATGTTAGAAATTCGGATAAGCAAGTGTCAATTCCATTAGAGAGTCGAATAATATTCAACTCACAGTGGCAGATGTAGACGCGTTTCCTCCTTATTAGGACGAGTCAGTACACCATAGCCAGGATTCGAACCCAGGTCTTCAACGTTGTGAGGCAACGCTTCTAACCACTAGGCCAGGCTTATTTACAAAAAACCAGTGTGTAGGTGGTGTCAATACTATGGGAGTGTGGAGTAATAGGAGATGAACGGGGGTTCTGGCCTAGTGGTTAGAAGCGTTGCCTCACAACGGTGAAGACCTGGGTTCGAATCCTGGCTATGGTGTACTGACTCGTCCTAATAAGGACGAAACGCGTCTACATCTGCCACTGTGAGTTGAATATTATTCGACTCTCTTATGGAATTGACACTTTCTTATCTAACATCTAGGTGTGAGAAGACAATCTCCAAGTTAGAGTTCACATGGATATAGTAATTACCAGTGACCACACTTTGCTAGTAGGTTAATGGAATTTTTGTATATAAGAAAATGAAAAATTTTTATTTTGACTTTCAAAAATGTGATTTGCTAAGTTAAAACATCAATTTTTGATCAAGGCTTGGAAAATAAAATTTTGTATTACCCTAACGGACAATAAAATCATAATTCTGTAATTAATTCAATCAGATATGCACAATGGAGATTTTTGTAATTTTCGATTTCAATTCAGGTTCTTGAAATGATTCCAATTAAGTAAAGTTGGTCGATATGGTCAAAGTTGGGAATCTATGATTTCTACAAAAATGTTATAGACTTTTTGTAATCCTCGTGGTGTTGCTTACCATTTGAAGGAAAATTTCTGAAATATGGTAATTTTTCAAATTTCGATTTGGCGCCAATATGCCTTTTTTCAAACTTTGAACTGAAAATTTATATTGATTTGAAAGTGGTAAAAATAACTAAATGAGAAAACTGAACATCATCGTCCTCGAATTCCGCGATTTTCGAGGTATTTTAAAGTATCAAAATTTCATCGTTTATCAAGTAGTGAAAACGATAATGGTGTTATGCATTAGAACAGATTTAGCATTATTGATTTTCATGTCTAATTTTGATCCTGAAAAGCTTTTTATTTCACGTTCAGTTCGAAAAAATGGGAAATCGAAATTTCTTCAAATCGTTAGTAGGATTATTTTCCACTCAAAGTTCAAAAAATGGGATTTTGGCGCTACTACAAGATATCAAATTTGCCGTATTTTCCTCAAAAATTGATTTTTTTCTCCGTATCGTGAAAGAGAGCCTCATGATCTAGATTCCGAAAAATTTTGATCAAATTCGATTTCTTGATGAAAAAAATAAGAATTTTGTAAAAATCGTAGATTCCAATCTTCATATTAACTAGCTTTATTTCTAAAATTTCTTTAGGCTGAAAATAAAATGTGGCCAATGCAGATAAAATATGAAGCCTATTTGCGATTTTGATGAAAAAAAGGGATTCCTTTGGTTTCAGATGAAAATCATAAACTGACAAATGAGAATTTAAAAACGAAGGACAGTTACACCAAATGAATTTGGACTTACATGAAAAGCGAGGGCCATGTTGTTTGTAATTTCCTTACAGCTCCAGGGGGGTTTACTCGTGATCATTTCAATTATGCAACAGCCAACAGACCAAATATCACAGGCTCTCCCATATGGTTTGGACTTTAGGACCTGAAAATAAACATTCATAATTTCTTGTCTTCAATGATCTTGAATAAGTAAAAGTAATTCTAACAAAAAGTGAAAATCCCAACTTAATTACTACAGGAGTAATAAAATGACTGGTTTCTAAGGACAATTTGGATTTAAAGTATTTCTTTCTGCGAAAAGATATAACAATGAAAGATCTTCAAAAGTAAACAAATGATTCATGAATCAGGACTTTGAATGTGGTAATATCCATTGTATATTGTATACTAAATATGGAGTTTAACGAGTGGTTTCTATTTACATACCAGAAATACCGTTCATTCGTGCTTTTAATTGACGCTTGCTTCTAAATGAGATTAAATTGAACCTACTTTAAATACCTGCAAATTATGGGTTAATTCCGAAAATGATTAAAACTTTTTTTCTTTATGGGGTGAGAAAACATGCAAGAACCGAAATCAAGGGTTCTATATAGAGAGAAAGTTCATTCAAAAGGTTTATCTGACAAGAAATTGTGATTTTGAATGGGTAAATTTCTTTTATTTTCAATAGATTTGCATTAATTGATTGATAATTTGAAATCCCAAAGAAGAAATTAGGGAATTTCGTTTATTGCCAAGATCTGGTCTATAATGAAGTAAAAGACCGTTTCATCTTCTGGTAAAGACAGCGTCTGGTATCCATCTTCATTGGGATCATTTTTGGAATTAACCCGTGAGTTCTATTATCATAAGTAAGTTTCGAAAGCAATAAATTTTGCCAATTTTCTCTTCAAAATTCCAAGTAAAAGACAAAAGATTTCTTTCCAATTTTGGAGATTTAACTAATCTAGGAGAGTTTTTAGGGATTTATTTTGACTTGGAAATGAATTCGTTTCATCACCTAACATGTTAAAGCATGTAGACTTGCTTGGATAGACAGGTGGAGATAATTTTCAAAATTGAAAACAGTTTTTAGAACTAATTTGTAAGAAATAACTTTAATGAAAAATGATTGGAATTTAGGTTGTTGAGAAGTACAAGATTGTATAATTTACATACTACCTATTGTTATAGATATTTACACATGTTTGACATTTAAAGAATATGCATTTTAAACTCAAAAATACCAAGCACATTATCTAAATAAAATTAATGCATTTTATTACACTACAGTTGGTTCATTGAGAAAAATCTTTGATCTATAGAATGGCGTAGAAATATCAACGGAATAAATAATTACACAGACAAGGTTTTTAATCAATGAATTTTACCCCTATGGCCAAACTCAAATTCTTAGTCTAATGATGATCTGAAAAATCGATAACGAATCGTTTTAAATCTTTGAAATCTATTTTAAAAAACGTTGAAATTTGGTGCATTTTTAGAATTTATAAAATACCATTGTATTTTTTCAGAATTTTTCTATTTCAATAACTCATGGATTAATTTTATCAAAAGAATTCCATGATCCGAAGACAAATACTAGCATTTTTCATTACGAATTTTGAAAAGGAAACCAATTCCTTCACACGATAAAATCAGTAAGAGCTCATATTATTTCTTTGTCGAATCGATATCGAAAAACAAAATTCGATCCCCCTCTCAATAAAAGTTCAACACATTCTGAAAATCAAAGTACAAATAAATAGAAATTTACAAATCCTCAATTTGAGCACATAAAAATAAACAACATCCGTTAATTTTTTGTAATATAGAAAATTCTGATTTCCTGCTATTCAAAATTTTCTAATCAAAATACTTTCTTGCCTATCAGAAAAATTAAAAAGATAAGAGATAAAGACTCGTATCATTTAGATAGAACTCATTCTACTGATCAGCTACCAAGGAATGTAAAAAGTAAATAGCAGTCTATCGAAATAAAGGTCTGATAATTAATATATACAGTTGAACAAGAAAGAAACGAGCAATACACTTGAAAGAGAATATTTAACAAGGAATGTTGGAATTGATTTACAAATTTAGTGCAAAAACTTCAGACAGAAAAATTTTTCTCTCAAGAGGTCTGTAATTTCATATTCAAGCCACACGGGCGAGAATCTCAAGGATGAAATTATCAAAGGGTAGAGATATTTTTAAATTTTCGTTCCTTTCTTTATTCTATATATCATGGCTGTATTGTAGAGAGGATTTACTCAACACCAATCAATTTACAAACTTTCAAAATTCAACGTACAATTAGAAAATAGAGTTTACAAGACAAATGATATCGTGAAGGAATGCATTTTCAAATATTTTTCTAATTAATTAAAATATCTATTCTGGGGAAAAAGCAATAAAATTTTATTTCACAACAACTAATATCTCATTAATTTAAAGCACCGTGTACAACAAAAATATTTTCCCGGCATTAAAATCAATAGATAATGTAAATCTGAATCTTGTAAAGGAGTAATTGAAAATGATTAAGAATGCCCAAGAAGATTTATTTTAAATTAACTATATAGAAACTGATAAATAATTCAATGAAAAATACTATCGTATGAAATATCAGACTACGTATGCATTTATCATTTTCCGAGTATTTTTTCAATTTATTATGTCTTATGATTTTAATATTCTCTTTACCAAGTATGACTTGTCTAGATTGTTTGAACCTTACTGATCTCAAATCAGTTATGGCTCATACGTTAGTATTTCTAACAAAAAAATCAGAACTTGGATCATTCCAAGTCAGCCTTATAAATTTGGTTAAATCATTAAATGCACATTTTCCAATACACTCTAAAGTCTAGTGTCTACGTCCAATTAACAACAATCACTCAGGCATAAAGATGAAATTATTATAATTGACAGACAGTTCTGAAAAAAATATGAAAGGATAATTTTCTTTTGATTAATTCAGAAAATAGTGCTAATGATCCTAATGAATTACAGTAAGATCGGGATGAGGAATAAATTCTAGTAGTTACTCACGAAAATATTCGTGAATATGGTGGTAAACTAAAAGTAGGTTTTAAAAAAATTGCTGCTTATTCATAAACCGTATGAAATCTTCAATTTTGGCAATGACACTTAAAAAAATTCTCTTTAGCTCTTATTAAGAGTGATAAAAATAAAAATTGATTGAATAATTTGAATGGATTATTATGTTAAAAGAAAGAAATTCTCTCTTTTACTAAAGAGAATCATTCTGGGAAGTAAATAAAGTATCAGGAACAAACTAAATGAATGTATTTGGAGGCATATACATATATCCCTAGAGATTATTGATCTTAATGTATATAAATAGGAAATTGATGATTCTATACTCTGGAGTATTAGAGTTTATCAAAAAAAAACTTTTTTTAAGCAGAGTTAAAACGAAACTAGGCCTCAAATTGGCTGGTTAATTTAGGTTCAAAAGATGGATAAAAATGCAAGTTTCAAACTATTGAAGTATCCTTTTTCATTTCAATATAAAGTTGATCGATATGGCTCCAAAATCCCTTTTTTTCGAACATTGTATTTTTATTGATTTGAAAGTGGGAGAGTGATCAGAAATTGATTTAGAATGAAAATTTTCTCATGTTCAAAGACTTTGTATAAGTTTTGGCTTTATCAAAATTTGAAATCATAGCTTTTATGAAAAGGAAACAAGTGTTTCAAACATGGTTGGTTCAGAGCTAGAAAAAAAATTCCAGTGGTATTTACTATTGTTTAGAAATGTTAAAAATTTTTCAACCTACTCAATTGATAATATTATTAGTTCCTAACATTATTTTCTATAAGATCGAGTAAGTGATAATATTCAAGTTTAAAAATCAAACTTTTTTCAAAATGCCGCTAGCTTTGAGATTTTACGTTTTCACTAATATCTTTTTTGTTGATAAAGCTTAAAGGGTATTTTCAATCAAAACAGTAATATGTTGGGATCATTTTAGTTAAATTTTGTTATTCCACTATGCCTAAAAGAGAATTTAGGGAAAATGGGCAATGCACGACTATGCATGGGATTGCAAACGATTTTTCATTTATTTTCGATCTCACACATCAATGATGTGTCACATCATTTTTCTCTAAATTATATGTGGAAATTTCACTGAAAACTTTAATTTAAAAAAAGATTAAATTTCGTTACATCCCTACGATTGCTAGGAGTTTTGCGTTGAACTAATTTAGAATCATAAAACGTTTCTTATTCGTGTGTATATTTATTTCATCCTATAAATTTTTATACACGCTAGATCTTATATCAAGGTCAGCCCCCCCATCAAATCAGAAATAAAAAGACTCAAGAAAAGAACATTAAATTTTTATGGAAAAACTTGATTAATGATTTCGAATCAATGCCCTCAATTGGTTCTAACTTCTCGCCAACTGTTGAAGTAACCAGTAGGTAGCTAGAAAAAAATTTTCATATTAATTTATTAAGCTGTTTCATCGAGATTAGCAAAATTACATGTAAAAGACTGTTTACAAGTCTTGGAATAGTCTTGGTGAGATAATAAAGCCGAAATTTCATTTTTAGGCAAGAAACGATCAAGGGAACTTTTTTATTATTAGGATTTTTGGATCATGATTGTATGACCCTTTGGTGAGAAAAAATATTGACGAAATTAAGAAAGCTGTAAATAGCCCCGATGGTAGTGAGGTCACGAACTTTTATCGAAGTATGAAAATTCTTGTGTAAATTTTTATGCTGATTCCGAATTTGTGCTCAGAATTTTCCTATCTTACAAGGTTTGGGAAAAATAAATAGGAAAAATGTGAAAAAGCGAAATTTGCAAAAGCAGGCATCAAATGAGTCGAATTTTAAAAGAGGGAAACAGTTTTATCCATATAGAATTTATACAATTCGAAACAGCAAAAAATGGAAACATTATAATCAAACTGGGAAATAATATTTTTTGTTATTTATTTGTTGAAGCCAACCATAAAGAAGAAAAGGTCAAATTAAACTCTGGTTGAAATCCGCTTCAAAAACTTGGCCTCTTGGCCCAATTCAATTTTTAATTTTATATTCTATCCTTTAAATGAGAACATCGATTTAATTTTTGATTAAAATCGATTAGAAATATTTTGAATCTTGAATGCTATAAAAATATGATTCCCTAGAGACGTTGGTTACAAATATTCACTGTAACAAATTCGAATCTGTTTGGCATGTAAGGAGAGAGAATTAACACATAACATTGTGGAATCTCACAAATAGTTTCATTGCTGAAATTCTGTGATTAGGATGAAAGATTATAATCAATACTTACTAAGCTAATTGACAAAGAAACGGCAAATGTTGATTATTTCTCAAAACAGAATAAAAGTTGAATAAAGAGATTCAGACACGTTGTGGAGGGAATTATTTCTCTAAACACGCATAATCCTAATCAGAAAGTGAAGTCAGAAGGCAAAACGATGGGGGAGTAACTGGCTGGAAGATCATCGTGAATATAGAAAAATGTATAGATATCAGGAGAATGAAAAAATAACAACGTTCTAGATAATCGACTTTCGATTTTATCAATCTATCAATTCTAAGTTTTAAGCTTCAAACTATTTTATAAAAATGATGCTATACAAGAGAACTTTGAGAGGTTTTCACATGACAATGGATTGACTGTTTCTATAAATAAAAAGACATTCGCATAAACGTTCTTCAGAGACTGGGAAATATTCAACTGTCAATCTTGGATGCCAAGAGTAATACTTTATTGCAATGGTCAATGATGATTCTGAGAATAGGTTTGTACATATATAATGAAGCCCTCTTTTACGAGTTGAAGAAAAAAATTATGAAAAAAAATTATTTTTATGAAAAATATGATCTTTTTTTCAAATTCCCATTGGGCACCAAAATCCCATTTTTTCCAACTTTGAACCGAAAATTTTTATTGATTTGAAAGTTACAGCCTGATCGAGAGAGTTTTTTCAAGATCAGGATTAGACAAGAAAATCAATTCAACTGAATCTTATCTGATGCATAGCCTCATTATCGTTTGAGAGCGGAGTTTCGGTTTTTTATAATTTTCACTACTTGAAAATCAATGAAATTTCGATAGTTCAAAATCTCTCGAAAATTGAGAACCTGTCAATAATTTGACGGTGCTATTCAGCTTTATTATCTAATCGTGATACTGAAAATCAATTTTCGATCACTCTCCCACTTTCAAATCAATAAAAATTCAATATTCGAAAAAAAGGGATTTTGGAGCCCAATGGGAATTTGAAAAATGGCCATATTTTTCATTAAAATAAGTTTTTTTCAGAATTTTGAAAGTGGGCAGCATGAGTTGGATTCCAGAAAATCTTTGGAAACAGAATATTTGAAATTTTATTGATTATCTTGGCATCCGCATATTTACTAGCGGAAACTAAGTCATGATATAATTCTTCACAAGAGTTTTTAGCTCGAAGAAATACTGACCTATCGATTTTGTAGAGTTTATCAAAGTTGATAGATTTTACAAGAAGTTGCTTTTCTGATTGAATTTGTGATGAAAAGGCTTTCAGAATATTTATGAATTTTGCTCTAGACCGAGAATATTTTTCGAAAGAACATTGCATGTTGCTTTCATTAATATAGATGTAAATATTTCCCAAATTATGAACAATGATTTTGAGATACTGAAGTATTGGGGATGTTTTTTCAATAAAGAGAGCAATGGGATTTGATAACTGAGAGTTGAACTTATAGAGAAAATCAAGGGAGTGAAGAAATAAAGAGCTCTCCAATTGAATATTTACAGTATTCATTCCAGTGTTAAGTGGAAAATGCTTTTTCTTGATTATTAAATTGGAATCTGAAAGATTTCCAATATTGACTATGCTGAGATAAGAAATAAATATATCCTTGCAATGTAGGATTTTTTGACTATATACGAAACACTGAAGGGAGGATTTGATTTGATCATCAATTAAATGGTGAAGAGAGATTTTCAAATCCAGATTTTGAACTCTAGCTAAATTCTTAAAAAATTAGGAATTATCTTACGTTTCCTCTGGTGGGGAGGATTGGGTACTCTCTCTATCTTGTTTAAGCTTTTTGTTCATATTTTATCATCAAAAATTTCCTACTTCATAATTTTTTTATTCGATTTATATTTCCAACGAATCTTACACCTTTTACAGTTTCTCAAAAATATTCAGAGATAACATGGAATATTCAATTGCCTATCGAATGGTGTAATCCTTTTTCTGTAAACTCTAAGAAAACAGAGTTATTTTATCTCAACTATTACTATAGACACAGTAAGGATTTTTGGATCATTTGAAAGAGCGAAAAAATTTCTATCTCATGATGCATAACACGCAGTATTTAATTTTAAAAAAACGCTTTATGGTTAGCTGTCAAATATTGGGATTTGAAAATATCTGCTCAGTTCTGATTAGACCTTGGATACTGAACATTCATTGGTTACTGATTTGGGGCAGAAAGGTATAAAAGTAAACCTCCATGAAATATTTAATTTATCTCGAGTCATCATGTGTGAAATTGACTGTATGCGATATCGTATTTTGGATAATTAACTTGTTATAGATTTTTGACATGAGAATTCTTCTTCCTTTAGTAATACGTCAGTAACGGGCAGTAAGAATGCCACTTTTGCTATATTTAATTGTATGTTTTCATAAGCAATGAAGTCTGATTCAGATGATGTAGAGCATACTGTTGTGGCTATTTTTCAACTTAAACTTATTCAAATTATTCGATATTATTCATACAACCATGTTTTAAAAATATAGTTTTAACCCTTTCGGTGCGGAGACTATTTCACAATTTTTTATAAAAACCAAAATTGAGCTATGAAGATACCAAGTTATTTTTGCCAAAAATATTACTAATTCATGTTCACATTGTGGGCTTTAATTGATCCAGAAACCTATCAAACTGGTAGAGTTATGAAGGTTAAAAAAATTGGAAAATGGACATATATGTCCATCGGCACGGAAAGGGTTAAGAAGTGATGAATTTTAAATATTGCATGTTTTTGCTATTTTTCAGAATAAAAATGCTATTTTTTTAATCGCCCTGATAATAAGTCAAGAATATTTTTAATTACAATGTTTATAAAAAATGTAATTCTGAATTAAGAAGAAAATTTCATGAAGCTTCTTTGAGTAGTTACTTACCTCTGGAGCCATAAAGGGAATAGTCCCAAACATTTGACCCTTGAATTGGCCGTCAACACTTTCCATTTTCGGCAGGATTGCATGAGTGCCAAAATCGGATATCCTCAGAATATGGCCGGTCTCATCGATCAATAGATTTGCACCTATACCAAGATAAAAATGTTAATTTAAATCCTAATTTTTCTTTGCAAAACAAGAGATTAAGGAACAAATTCATGAAATATATCTTTTTGACTTTTTTTCGATTTGCTCGATAGCATTCAATTTTTAAACGCATGACATCTGGAAATTTCCCATACTTTATCTTTAATACGTATTCACGTATTCTCAGTGATGAAAAAATTTAATTTTGAATGGACCACACAAAGAATATATTGCTCGCTTATTCTTTTTAGTTTGAATAAACAATAAATACATCTTGAGGAATATATTACAAGTTTTTATTGCTAGTTTTATAACTATAGGACCTGAAAAAGTCTTGATAAGCAAGATTCCGAGAATGATCCCAAGAATGCTTAGATATTAGAGAGTATTATTTATTTTGACCGAAAATTCGATCCTTCCTAATTTAACAAGCAGTGAGTAGTAGAGATCATTTTCTGTCATATCCATTTGTATTATGCAACAAAATTAATTCTAAGCCCATAAGAAGATATTTAATTATATTATTTTTGAGGTCAAAAAATACTACGATTTGATGAAAAATCCGATCAAGAGGCAGACTCTGAAACTAAACCTAATGACATGAAGATGAGAATTTACTATTCTTACTAAAAACTAGATATTTTTCTCCGGATTCAGAGAAAAATAATTTTTTGAATTCTAAAACGGAATGAGCTAATAAGTTGTAGATATTCAAAAAAAGATTCTGAAAAAAAATTCAATCTGATCAAAATTAGGCCAATTTTTGGATTTGGAAAAAAAAGTCAACTTTTTCAACTTTAAAACCTAAAATTTTCATCGATTTCGATGTTTCGAAACAGTTAAGTACTGATATTTGGGATCAACATTCGACGAAGAATTCGAATTCACCTGCAGAAGTTCACTGAAGTTCGTCATTACTGTGGATTGAATTTTTCGATTATCACGAAGGAAAATTATCCAAAATCTGAAGTTAAACTTTTTCTCGGAAACAGTAAGATCTTCGCTATCTCTATGGCCGAATTCAAATTCTTTGTCTAATGTTGATCCCAAATATTAGTACTTAACTGTTTCGGAGCATCGAAATTTTTTTAGAATTCAAAAAAAATTTTTCTGTGAATCCGGAGAAAAATATCGAGTTGTTTTTTCGTGTCAACTAGCTTTATGTTCTTATAAATGTTTGTAAAGATTGTGATACAATAATAATTTAACTCATTGATTTGTTTCTTCCTTTTCATTTTAAATGTACTTATGCTAATGTACGAATACATTATGACTTTTCACCGAATTCTATCCAACATTTTGTTACAGTAAAATTTAATATAAACAGTAACAATGAATTTTGAATATGTAGTATGAATAAAGTCAATGATCAATATCATTTCAAGAATTAACTTTCCATATAAAATAGAGAGAGGAATTTTTATGGACAACTAATATATTATAGATTCTGAAAGATGGCTTATTTGTGTTTCATCTGTTCGAAAATAATGAGATAAAGATCAATCGAAACTCGTATGGATGTTCTCACTCAAGGTCTAAGGCTTGCAAACAGATTAATCCAGCGGTTAATTTTCAAAATGCGGAATGAGAATAGTACCCCCTTACAAACCTCAAGACTGAATGTTTATGAATAAGATTTAGCCGAGTCAAAAATCACATAACTAGCAGGTGTGAACATCCAAATTCTTCTGATAAATTGAAACTTGGCGCTGGCTGATATCATGAATACGTGAAGTTTCTATTCGTCCTAAAAGTTCGGTATCTTGAGCGATTTTCAATTTATTTCTTAATGTTATATATGTTTTAGGAATTATCTAAAAGATTAATAAAATTTCATACGGTGCGAGCTTTATATTCAGGATATTTTGTCAGAAATTTGTTCA
>SSNU01000372.1:75695-99125 GCA_012064415.1 Gyrodactylus bullatarudis
ATGTATGATTATTAGGAAATAGAGATACTTTTTTATTACAATTTTAATATGACTACTTTATAGTAGAGGGTCGATTATTTTTTATCGAGTTGGTCTTTTCTATATACAATTTTTAGAGAATTCACTGTAGTTTGTTAATACGCTGATTACGAATTTACAGTTATTTTAACGCATTTTTAGTTCAGAAGTTATCGATCAAAAATTGGTAATCTATGAAGCTTTACTTTTCCATCTATGACCCTGGGAAATAGGTTTTCAAAAATACGTTTTAAATAAAAAAAGCACGTGTTTGGAAAATGAGAGCATGGCATCTTTTCATATTCCAGAAGATTAATAAATTTCCTATCGAATGAGCAGTAAACGAAGTATTGGATGATTAATAAAGAGTTGCTAAAAGGACATGTGATAAAAATAACCGGGAGGAACCTTAAAATTGAAATGTCAAGGTTTTCGAATAGAATAAGACAGACTAATAATTATTTTTTTAATTTTCTTATCAGCAATAATTGCACATGATTAATGAATACAGGAAGTTATCAAAAATAGTAAATTTTTTTTAATAAACTAGAAAATTTCATTGATATTTTTGGTAATATCTTGAGTGGGTCTCAAATAGCTAAGCCAAAACTCCATTTTGTTAGAGTCCCTATTAGAAATGAATATACAAAATTTGACATTTCTACTGACCTAGGTTCTATAATGGCGAGTTTCTATACCAATTTAATCTTTTCATTAATGCTTCTATAATATAGAAATATAAAATCAGTTGAGTCACCTTTTAGGTCCCTATGGATGATTCCATTTTCATGTAGGCACTTTAAGCCGCAAACTATCTGCATTGTGTACATGATTGTTTGGACTTCATTGCAAGGTCCAAATTGTTGAAGCATAGAACTAATCGAGCCACCTGCCATCCATTCCATAAAAATGTCAACACTCTGCTCATTATGATTGTAATTGGCGCCAAATAGGGGTAAAATATTTCTATGATCGAGCCGGCGCATGATCTCTATCTCAGCGTTGACGATCATCTTTGTCTCTTCCGTTTCCAGGGGACCTTTTGGCTTTTGATTTATTTTAAATGCCATATTCTTCAAGTTGATTCGTTTGACAGCCATAAAGACGCCAGTTCGCTTGTCTCTTGCCTTGTAACATATCCCGTAAGCTCCATTGCCGAGAATGGTCCCTTTAATCCAATCAACATCTTCTCGATAAGAGTTTGAATCATCTGATAAACCTTTGCTTATCCAGGGTATATTTGTCAGGTTACGACTCTGGATTTCTTTCCCGCTGGAAATCAAAGAGTTCCGTAAGTAGGTGATTTCTGCTTCTGTTGAGTCTTCACTGGAGCTCAAGTTTAAAATTTCTGCATAGCCATTCCTGAAAGGTTTATCGTTTGCATTTAGGGTGTCAATTTCATCTTGGCTAATCGCTTGCATAACAGTCAGAGCAACAGGATCATAGGCTGGCTCATTATCAGGTAGAAATTTGAGAGATTCGTCAACATCAGTTCTACGAATAGGTCTAATCGGTACATTCGGTACATTTCTGTAGTTGATTTCTAAATAATTTGATAATTCTCTTTCGAATTGATTGCGTAGGTCAGGATCAAGTTGATAGATTTCAGCTTGCACTAAATTTCCCACGTTGGCATTAAAGTCAGAGGATCGACTCAGCATTTTTTTTCCTGTCAAAAGGAACAATGACCTTGACAACTTTTGAGCATGCAGATTGACCTTTAGGTAAACCTCCTTGACAAAATTCCAGTTTACGTTATGCCGAAAGTTTTTCAGGAGACTCTTTTCATCGAATTCCAACTTTTTGTAAATATTGTGTCTGGAGAAAATCAGAGTTGAAATGAGCTGCTTTTCACTCAGATTATGAAGACAGGCAGGTTCGATTTCCAAGAGTGAGATTAACGTTTTGAGGCGTCCGATCAAGTGTGTTTGATGGAAATGACTTGAAGTTAAAATAAATCTAGCCAAGTAGGGAATTCCACCGAAATCTTGACATTCTGAAATTTTTAAATTAATTTTTATATTTACTTCAAAGTAGTGATGTGTTTATTTCTTTCAATTACCTGAAATAGTGGAATCGCCTAGCTTAAACATTCCTCTATGACCGTAGGCAATGTTTCGAATTATTTCCAAGGATAAATCTGCTCTCAAATCATTTTTGAGAATGAAAGCAATATCAAAGTCATTTTCCGAATCATTTATCGTGTTGGTTTTCCAGATAGACGAGGTTGTCGATAACAGATTGCCTCCAGCAAACCTCACCAGACGTTTGAGGAAGGAATAAAAACCATTTTGTAGCATTCTCAGGCTATTCACATCTTTCACATGCATATTAGAAAAGAGATTCTTCAAGAGATCCTAGGGAAAATTTTGAAAAATAAAAATCCTGTTTATGCAGAGCTTGACGGAGAAACTCACAAAAATCTTCTTGAAAATCAATTCACTTGGATCTTCGAGGAATTTATGGTAAACTCTGAATAAGGTGGTTACTTTGACATCATCAGAGGAAAATTTTGTGGATTCTTTTAAATGATTTACGACGAAATCGGTTGTCTGTATTAATCCCATCTCTCGGTCCTCGGGATCGAATGAGTAGAGGTTTTTAACAAACTAGAATAAAAGTTGATAATGAACCAGTTAAATGTCCTAAATGTCAACAAATAAACTTCCATTTTAGGGTGTATAACTATCAGAGCTGTCTAAATGCTATCATTCCTTGCATCTAATCACAATGGACTAGTAAACTCCAAAGAAACTTTTAAGCATCGATTAAACCAAATCATAGCAATTCGTCAAATCATTACATTAATATACAGTTATTCTCGATTGATTTGAAAATTCATGATTTTTTACAAAATCTCATTTTTTGGTAGCCGATTCAAAAGGAACACAAACTCAAGCAAAAAATTTTGTGTCATTCATTAAATTTCTAGTAGACACGATTTTTTCATTGTTTTAAACATTGAGTTGAGAGAGGTTGTGAGAGGAATAAAACGTTATTTTTCAGGATCACCAATAGACGAGAAGACCAAACATGGTCGTAGAGATTTAAGAAAACACTCCATTAAATTGCAAAAGTCTACATCCTATGTTTCGATCATTTTTAATGCTCGGTAAATCATGATGATACAAAATCAGTTCGAAATGAGGGTTTTTTCAAAAAAATGAATAAGAATAATTAGTTTCCTTGTCTATTTGAATCCTTGAAATCAACAAAAATTTTCAAGTCAAAGTTGAAAAAAATTCAAAAAATCGCGCTAGCTCAAAATTTGAAATTTCTCCAAAATTTTCAGTGGATTTCAAATATGCCCATCGAAAGATTTTTTTCACAAACATTAAAACAGATACAATAATATCTAAATAAAATCAGAATAGTTTTCAACTACTTATTATAATCCTTAAATTTAAAATTAATTTTTATTATCTTGGTTATCAAGACTTGATAAATTTTTGTTATAAACTTAGAAATCTGTATCTCAAAGATCGCTTTCAGCTTCTCAAATGACCAATAAATCCGATTTCAAAAAAATACATGATTTTCAAAGATAAAAAACCTTATATTTATATATAAAGGGGTGAATACAAGAACAATAGGTAGGGTGAGTAAAATGGTCAAAAACAATGGGAATATGATCACCATTAATGTCTGGGGTAGAGCAGTATTCATATACAATGGGATATACCAATATATTGTAAATATATAAATACAATAGGTCAATCGAAGGAGTTTATCTGTATTAATACCTATTTTTGAGTCAATTAAGAATTGCAATCTAAGTGAAATTTACGTGAATTATTTTCCAATTAGCCAAATTCCTTAAAGGTTTTATTTGCAAAGAACCTCACATTTATTGAGTTGGCAAAGATCGTAGAAATACCATATTTAACATTAAATCATCTTTAAACTCTCTCTAAAAACAAAGTAATTTTAGGTATTATTTGAAGCCCGCGAAGCATTGAATTCAGGACTAAACTCTGAGTTAAGTATTGAGGGTCTCAATACTTAAGTATTAAGTAAGTATAAGATACATCATTTAAAATAGTCAGCTTTATTGGATTCAATCCGAGGAAGAACAACAATAAAATTTCATTCTAATCTTCATGCACTTGTGCGAAACATTTTGAGCTTAGAAAAAAATGGGTACCAAATAGTTATTAATACAGATAACGACCTCTTAATCAACTATTTTAGGCGATCACTGTTTTCTTATGGGTTCGAAGGGGTTAAACGTTCGATTGACCTATTGTATTTGACAATATATATTGGTACACCACTAAATTGTACATTATTTGTATAATAATACTCACGTTTGCAGGGAAAACAGCAAGGAATTTTGGTTCGTCTGACTTGAGGCTGAGAACAAATGAAAAATCCTCTTCATTCTCTGAGTTGTGGGTGGTCTTCAAGTTTTCGAGATTTATCCGATCAAGTTGTTTTTCAACTTGACAAGAATTCTGATTCATTGTTCCTGTATCTGAATAAAAAACAGTCAATTATTACAACTGTGGACTTGTCTAGTGAGTAAAGGAAGATTTCGAGATACAAAAAAGTAAAGTAAAGAAAGAAAAAAGAAAAATCTAATTAGCCAATAGAAAATTTGCATTCATTTTTCATCCAATGAGAACGAAAAAGGAAATTACATCCAAAGCGTTTTATTACTTTCCCAGAGGGATGAGTCACCTTGTAGAAATAGTTGATAAACAAATACATTGAGAAATGATGAATTATAATCACACATTTTATAGGAATTTCGAATTAAAATTTTATGATTTAGAAGGAAAAATTAATGACAGATTTTTAGACAAATTAATTGTACTCACAGATTTTATTCAAAGGGATTTTTCTATAGGCACTCTGTAATCTGAAAATTAAACAAGATTAAAGAAAAGTCAGAGAAAAAGTCAATTTTCTAGATTAAAAAGCTCTTCATAAACCTACACATCAAATCCATCATTTTCATCAAAGGTGGAGTTCAATTTTTGCTTTGATTTAATAAAAGGAATCTAAAAAAGTGAATTAAAATTACTGAAAATTACTCGAGGAGAACAAAAGTTTTTCAAAAACTTCCAAAAGTAGCTATAGAAGTGATGACAGTGATAATTTTGATAATCACTACTACAATGGCATTTGAAAGTAGTCATTTTTGTGTCGATTATAATGTCTTTATGTATATTTAACCAAATACATTAATAGCGACATTTAACTATTTTAATAAATCACAAATTGTTTATAACCGAAATAATTTTTGTTTAACACTCATTGTTTAAATGTATTATTCTTTCAAAAATTTTAATCAGAAATTTTTCATTTATGGATTCCTGTTTTGTAGTTAGTTTTGGATCGTATTTTTTGAAATTGTCTCTCGGACGGGAAGGGAAAATACATGAAATACCATGCTCTGTATTTTTAAAGTCTACAAAGTCTTTGGAAAGCCGTACAATTAATTTTGTACCTTCAGATGTTTTTGCGCACACTGCATCCGAAGATTCAATCAAGTTGTCCAACATAGAAAACAATGCCATTTTCTACGAATCCAATAACATTGAATCAGATGCATCGATGGTGTATCTAAATGAGTACAAAACAGTTGAAAATTCTTTTCATCATCAAATTGTAAAGCCTCTCAAGTATGGTTTTCTCAACGATTCCCTTTCTTCAAATTTAATCAACAACGTTCTCAAAGATATAATTATTCATTTCCTCAAAACTTTGTTTTCTGTGACAACCACTGAATTGTCTTCATATAGTGTAATATTTCTATATGAGGCCACCATGAAAAGACGAGAGATTGCATTTCTGTACAAATTACTTTTTGAAATCGGATTTTCAAATGTCCTATCTGTTCCTCAGAATCTCTGTGTAGGATATTCCCTTGGCATTTCAACTGCATGCATTATCGATATTGGACTGACTAGAACGTCTGTTTGTTGCATTCACGAAGGCTGTCTCATCCAAAATTCCCTCATCACTATTAAGAATGGACTTTGTAATTTTGCGTCTATACTCTATGGCTATCTCTGCCTAATCTCGTCAGAATTCCAATCGGCGTCGAAGCAGCTTAACGGTCACAACAAAAATGTTTTACTCTTAAAATTGGTCAAGGAAATCCAAAAAGCATGTGAATCTTCCAGCTCAACAATCACACTTAAAAATTTTGCATTATTATCAGACAAGGTTGAAATATCTTCACTAAATTTATCTGTTGAGACAATAAAAAAAATTATCAGTCACACTTTCCTGCTAAAAAAGGATTTGGTCTATGGGGAAAACTCAGATTTTTACCTTTCCGATGATATTGGAGATGAATGTTTTGTTCAGACCTTTTTGAAGGATAAAAAAATCAAAAAGACAAATCAAAATGAAACACAGACCAATGAAGATGGTACACAAGAAATCAAAAAGACTGTAAGTGTAATTTTAGATTTTTCTTGAGAATTCGTTACATTTTGAATGCAGACCACAATTGAGGCAGTTGTATAAAGTAGCCTTAAAGAGGAGGAGTTGACACTATTTTTAAGCGAATGAAACCCCTTCGAATCTTCGATCAAGCTCGCAGCGTTGTTAAAATTCTAGAGGAAGTCCTTATTAATCTCAACATCAGAAATGATTTGGTAAAACTCTAAACACATTTAAAGAGTTTTACGTTGTAGTTTATGCTGAAGTTTAGCAAATACAAAATTTTCCAGATCTTTGGGAAACTTCTTAGGTGACATTTGAATTAACAATGGCGTTATAACCTTTGGCATGTCTTTCAATTTTTTTTGTTAGAAAATGTATTAAACGGTATATAAAAATGTAGACTCTGTATATAATATCCTTGTGAATGAAAAAATATGAAATCAGGTATCTGGTTTATTTGGCAATGTACAATTAAAATTGAAAAACAATCTTGTAAATCTGTAAGAAATTCATTAATCATCTAGTTTATGAAGATAAGAATAGAGAAGGGAAATGGAATAATCTAATTTGGATCTAATGTGAGACATTACTAATTTCAGATTAGTAAGGTTCTCACAGTCAGCTAAATCGAATTTTGTGTAGAGTTAAAAGCAGACAATAAACAATTAGAGTTAAATTTATCATTACGGAGATTATAGCTACTTTGAGCTGGGAATAAGTTTCCGAGAATTTTTTCACTAAGAATGTATATCTGCGAACCCAGAAGGGTTGAAGCCCTGAGACAGAGATAAGTGCACTATAAGAGTCTAAGTGAGGATAAATAGAATGTAAGAATCATGTCTTTCAATGATGTAGGAAAAATAAAGTCAGTTAATTTCATTAGTAAGATCTGGGCATGACTTGGATTTAGTCTGAGGGGGGAATATTTTGATTGCGTCCTTTTACTTAATAATGATTGAGGATTCATCAGCTTAAGAACATGTGATGTTCATATTTTTTCACGAGTCTACTTTTTATTTCTCTATTCTTGACTTGAATAAAAACTGAATCTTGATTATTATTCGAAATAGAATGGCTCTTCATCTAAATTTTTCCTTTTCCAGAAAGATTCAATCCTCCAGAGTCGTATGGAGAATGCAAAAAAGACTGTCCAGGAAGTTCCACTACGCGAATCACTTGCTGGTGTTGTTTTCAGTTCAATTTTCAAATGTTTCAGTGAAAAAATGACACTGGATGAAATGCATAATGCCACCAATAAAATCGATACAAACATTGCCAATCTGTCCAGTGACGAGGAGATTGTCAAGTCATGCCTATCAAACATGATCATTATGGGATCGAATCTAAGGCCTTCCTTCTCTCAGTTCATTGTAAAAATGTTGAGTGAAGAAATTCAGAGACTCCTTGAAAATGAGGTGAAATTTTGGCTGACCGGACCCCCAGAGGAGATGGTTATTCACGATTCGACAAAATTCCTTCAACATCACGAGATTAACGGAGCCAAGATGATGTTAAACACCGAATCAACGATTAGAGATATTTTTGTCAACAAGGATGAGTTTCAGAGAGTGGGAAGTCGGTCAATTCGTGAAAAATGTCTACACTTTTGGTGATTTATAAAATTATTTTTTTTAAAAAATTTTTTTTTCCTACAATTCAATACATAGATATACCCTAGTGGCTCGTATATGGGACAGGTAACTTTTCTAAGCCATAATTCTGTTTTGAAGAATCTAAAAATAATTTATGAGCCCCTATATTAAAGAAGAACACTCTGACTTATTCAGTTACTATAATTTATTGAAAAATTAATTTCGTTTTTTTGAAAAAATATGAAAATTTTCAAGAAAAATAATTTATTTTGGAGACCCACTCACAGGGATCCAAGAAAAATAAGAAAGAAATCGTTCCCGTAAAAGTCGTAAATGTGATCATCTTGAAGTCTTTTCTTGAGATAAAAAAGTTTGCAACTTCTGGCCATCTTAGCTATTTCTCTGAAAAAAATTCATCTGGATCTTTGAGGGTTGAGGGCCTTAACTTAGATGATATGAAGATAAGAATTTACCATTTTTACAAAAAAAATATTTATTTTGTAACGAGCCAATATGTTATAAAAGTTTTTAGAACCCTTTCTTGAAGATTTAGAAAGTTTTGGCCAACTGACATAAAACTTTTCCCCCTGTAATTCATCTATACACAGAAGCCCAAAAATTCTAAAATAAGGTAAATGAAAAATTGATCTTGGTGTAAATTTTAGCGTTGATTCCGAAGCTGTTCTCAGATCTCAGAATTCCTTATGAATTTTGAGATAATTGGAAAAGAAGGAAATTCCAAATTTCCCAAATTAAAAAATTCAACTTATGCAAAAACCGTAAAACACTGTCCTATTAATTTTTTCGCGGTTGTATTAAACTTGAAATTCTGCTTCAACCGATATGATGGGATTTTTGGGATGGTGTTAGTTCATATATCATAAATTGACAGCGAAAAAACTGGTCTATTTTCTATACCTTTTCCATGTCTAAGTGATAAAAATGAACTCGTAACATATATTAACGAAATTCATAGGCATACATCCTAATATCAAAGTTATACACTGACTCATCAAGTTATTTTTCCTTTTTTAAGCGAACATTCAAGGGAAAATAATGAAATCTTACTGATACTGTTGAACAAAACACTGATAAAAGTGAATCTTATGGATATTTGTGAACTAAATAATTTATAATTATGCATGCCGAATGCTAATTGATAATTTCGAAACCATAAACGAGAAAGTCATAGGATACATACTAAATTCAAAGATAGATAATTATACCCTTGACTCTAAAATCAAGTGAAAAAGGATAAAATAGTGAATCAATGATTGACATATATGAATTAACATGCCATACCTGTGCAAAACTAAAAGATAAATTTGAAAATCAGAGTGATATATAATTATAATTATCAACTTATTGACCAATCCTATACAATTTTCCTCGAATCATTTGACCAATAAAATAGTCCATTCTTTTAGGTTGGTCTTTTACACATTCTCACAGGTTTCTTCATCAGTGAGGACTCATCACTATCAAATGCCTTTAAGGAAACATAGCTCGATTGTTCGCCAAAATATCATCAAGCTTTTTGAAGATCAGAAAGATTGGAAAGAATATGCAAAAATCTCTAATGTTCCCTATCAAACAGCTTATAAATGGATAAGAAATAAAGATAAAGAGTCAACTCCTAAAGGAGGAAGAAGAAATATTTTAAAAAATCCTGAGATTGTACAATTTTTGATAAACCATGTTGAATCTCATCCTCAAAGCACTCTTCAACAATGTTGTGACAAAATAGAAGCCGAATTTAGATTAGCAGTTTGCAAAAATACGATAAAAAATTGGCTCGACGCAGAACTAATCAGCTTGAAAAAAGTTCGACCTAACCCAAGAGGAATGAACACTGTAACCAATAAAAACTTAAGAGCTGAGTATATAAATTCACTTCTTCAACAACGTTCAGAGGGAAGAAATATTATATGGATAGATGAAACAAACTTCAATTTATTTTGCAAAAGAAGTTCAGGGCGATCCAGAATAGGGACCCGTTGTAATATTATAGATTCAAAAGGTCAGAATATTCACTGCATAGGAGCCATTTCTATGAATACTCTGGTAAAATTCGATGTTAGAAGAGGAAGTTTAAAGAAAGAAAATTTCAAAGACTGGATCGTAGATCTTATTACTGTTATTAGAAATAACAATCTTATACCAGCAACAGTAGACATGGATAATGCCCCTGTTCATAGTAGAATCGAAGAGGAATCAAGCTAATGAAGACATAAAGTTCTTGAGGTTAGCTCCATATTCATTTCTAATAAACCCAATTGAGTATGTTTGGAGTGCATTTAAGGCTGAGATCAAGAAACAAATTCTTCTGATTAAGCCAGAGTTACTAGGCTATTTGAGACAACCAGGAGAACTGACTATAATGGATTTTCGTTTACGAAAACTTGAAGAAGTTGCTTTACGATCCAAACTTGTTTCAACAGATGAAAAAATACGAAGATCGACTTTCCACGTGGAGAAATTTTATCCTGGAATAATAGAACTTAAAGATTTATGTGAAAATGATTTTGAACAAATATTATAATTTGAATAAAAAATATTTTGGAACAATAAGTTGAATTTTCATTCATTTTCCAGTATTTCGATAAATTCAAGAAAATTTATGAAAGAATATCACTCTGATTTTCAAATAGTGATGAGTCCTCACTGATGAAGAAACCTGTGAGAATGTGTAAAAGACCAACCAAAAAGAATGGACTATTTTATTGGTCAAATGATTCGAGGAAAATTGTATAGGATTGGTCAATAAGTTGATAATTATAATTATATATCACTCTGATTTTCAAATTTATCTTTTAGTTTTGCACAGGTATGGCATGTTAATTCATATATGTCAATCATTGATTCATTATTTTATCCTTTTTCACTTGATTTTAGAGTCAAGGGTATAATTATCTATCTTTGAATTTAGTATGTATCCTATGACTTTCTCGTTTATGGCTTCGAAATTATCAATTAGCATTCGGCATACATAATTATAAATTATTTAGTTCACAAATATCCATAAGATTCACTTTTATCAGTGTTTTGTTCAATAATATCAGTAAGATTTCATAATTTTCCCTTGATTGTTCGCTTAAAAAAGGAAAAATAACTTGATGAGTCAGTGTATAACTTTGATATTAGGATGTATGCCTATGAATTTCGTTAATATATGTTACGAGTTCATTTTTATCACTTAGACATGGAAAAGGTATAGATCTATCTTGATGGAAATTGTCTTCTCACACACCTAGATGTTAGATTTCGGATAAGCAAGTTTCAATTCCATAAGAGAGTCAAATAATATATTCAAATCACGGTGTGCAAATATAAACGCGTTCCGTCCTTATTAGGACTTATTAGTTTCAATTCAAACTATAATTCATTCGGAAATCTGCTGAAATAATAAAGCTAGCAAGGTTTGAAAAAATTGAAAAATGCCCATCGGCACCGAAAGGGTAAACTACTCTTCAAATCCCCAGTAACTTTGGACAATATGGAAAAGTAGATCAGAATAATACTCATAAACTTATTGTTTGGAACAGGCTTTGTAAATATGAGTTCAGGATCAATCAAAATCTTTGAATTTAACCTCATACAGTACTCCCTCTTTAATAACTGTGTAAAAGTTATCCCCCTAATTTCTACCCCTCAAAAATCTTTTTCGTAAATCGTGACTACTTGTAAGCAGACATATTTACCCAAAAATTGGCTAAAAATTAATTTTCAACTAAATTAATACCTTTCGAAAGAGATTTTTCCGCTGATCATTTCCATACCATGTTTAGTAGGGCTATTTCTAATAGAATTTGCAGAAAACAACTTTAAAAATCTCCTTGAAATCGAAAATCAGAATTAAATATTGAGAAAATCTTTCTGACTATTTTTCTCACATGGGGTGGGGTTATTATCCACATCACTTGTGCAATGAGTCATTAATGACTAATGTTCATAATGTTATACAATGCATTCACAGGACCCCGTAAATCCCCCGAAAAATTTGGATAAACATGCTTTCATCTGGAATCGAAGTAATCTTTCTTACACTACAATTCTCTTTTTATGCATGATATCAGATCGTATACTGCCAATCTTTTCTGTGTATTGTTTTCCTTGATAGGGTGGGCAATATTTTTCTTCATGCGTGATCATGAAATTGTTAGATGAAATGATACTTAATATTCGCACAGACGTCAACTAACTTTTGAATGATGGTAAAACCTCATTGGATATTTCTTCTAATCTTGGTAACTCCATGACTCGATACACAAAGATCCTATGATTAGATTGAGGTTTAATTGCTAAATAACGACAAACCAATTGATTAGGATTTCAAAAGAATCTATGCGAAGAAGACTAAGAAAAGGCAGAGAATCTCAGCTTTAAATAGTTCTTGTTGATTATCAAAAATCCGTCTTAGTGAAGTTGAGTTTAAGGGAGTGAATCAAATCACAATTCCAGATGAAAGCATGTTTATCCAAATGTTTCGGGGGACTTACGGGGTCCTGTGAATGCATTGTATAACATTACGAACATTAGTCATTAATGACTCATTGCACAAGTGATGTGGATAATAACCCCACCCCATGTGAGAAAAATAGTCAGAAAGATTTTTAACGGGAAAATTTATTAGAAGATAATTTTCCCTAAAATTAACAAGTTCAATGAAGATTTTTCAAACAACAGCACACGGATTGTGTATTCCTCGTATTCTCTTGCTCAAAAATGTATAGACGATACTCAATAATCGGAGTGAATATTTTTCTCACCTGGGCCTCATAACCCTTATCGATCATATGATTCACTCGTTCAATGCTTCTCTTAAATGAAAAATATATATCCTTTTCGTCATCTCGCATATTTCCCACCGCAAGCTTTACCTCGGCCTCTTCTGAATCTGAACAGTCCTCTTTTGAATCTGAACAGTTCTTTTCAGAGTCTTCCATCAGGAATAACTTTTCAAGGCTCACTGAGAGATTATCGCTATTTCCTAATTCGCCCATCAATTGTGACAATTCATGGAGAAATTCAAACAATCTCTCAGACCATGTAACACTATTTAAAATGGTCATTATCTCTTTGAATAGTTCCATTTGTTTCTCTCTAGAACAAATCTTCATAGAATGTCTAATTTGAAAGATTAGATTTTTAAACGTCAAAAAGTCTGGCGGAATCATTTCACTTTTCAACTCAACACACGTATAGCATCCGATGAATGTTGAGAATGGAATGGCTTCTTTATTCTCGATAGTTTTGATAATATTTGCAGAGTTGAGAAACTCCTTTAGATCGTCCATCTTACACCTGGAGAGGAATAACGTTTTCGAGAAATTCATACATTTTATAATATTCTCATCCTTCATGATTTCATCAAACTTTTTAGACTCCTTTTCACATTGGTTATAGGACATTTCTTTGATTTCTTTGGGTTGCAGAGTAAGCAATTTTCTTATGTAAATTTCAAAATTTTTATGAAAGTAATTTTCAAACTCTTCAGTGTTTTTTGGATTCCAGATTACCTCAATACTCTTGAAGATGTAGTAATTTAATCCGAAAAATAACTCTTCGTTGACAGTAATTTGTTGGTTTAGTAACAGAATCTTTTCGTACATGACAAAACTATAATCCTTCTTATTCAGACGACTTGAGACATGTTTGATTAGAAAATCGACTGTTTTGAACAAGTTAACCTTTTTGAAATTGGGTATTTTCTTGTAATATCGGTCCAGTGATATTTTGCCGTCCATTTCAACTGCAATATTCGCTTTTGCATTCATTATTGAATCACACCTGATCTGCTAAGATAATTTATAGAATTGAAAAATCAATTGTAACTATTTCGTATGAAAAGTTAATTAAATTTTAAGCTCAACTATTCAAACTATTATTATTTAAATATTCGATCTGATCAAAATTGGACTATATTTTGAACTTACGCCAATTTTGTTCTTTTTCATACATCTGACTTACAAATGTTATCAATTTCGAAAATCTAACATAATTTATTACTGATATTTGGAATCAACATTAGATAGACAATTTGAATTAGGCCATAGAAGTGCTTGAGAAGCTCGCCATTTTCAAGAAAAAGTTAAATTTCCTTATTTTGGCAAGTTTTTCTAAACTTTTTTCGAATATTAAAATCGAAATTTTTACATTTTTTGAGGCCAATTAATGAAAAAGAGCATTTTTGAAATCCAAAATATGGCGTAACTTTTGTATTTGTATTGATTTACTTTGTTAAGAATCGTAAATTCTTGTTTCAATATCAACTAAAGGTATTCTCGATCACCTTACTGCCATCCTTGGTTAAATTGGGTATTTCACTCAATGATAGCAAGACAAAAATCACTTACACTAGACCTCAACTTTCTTGTTGCTAGCCAAATCAATGATCTTGGCTTATTCTGTTGAAAAAAACTGGACACATGCTAAACACTAAGTTGAGAGTCAAAAAATATTTTTTCTACGGTAATTTGCTCACTCTTCAGAACTTTGGCTCCTACTTTTCAAGCAATTCATCCTCCCGCATTTCTCTGGAAAAGAAAACCGAACGCCTTCAATTTCAATTCCTACACGTGTGCTTTGGACCCTACTCATACAAGGAGCTTCTGGAAAAGACTAATCTACATCACATCTGGCTTAGAAGAATTGCCTCATCAGTTCTTATGTACTCTTCATTCTCTGAGGCAGTGATTCTAAATTGATCTTGATGCATTTGAATATAAAATAGATCGTATCCTTTATTTTTAATTTTGTACCAGACAGCTACGCTTTTTTAACCATCTTATATAAAACTAGTCAATGACAAGTTAGGAATTTATGACTTTTTTACAATATTCTCATTTTTTTCATCAAGAATTCGAATATGATCTAGATTCTTTGGAAGCCAGATGTGATGTAGATTAGTCTTTTCCAGAAGCTCCTTAGACAATTAGACAAAGAAACCAATTATGGCTATTTAATTTTTGAATGAACTGTCAATTTGAATTGATCTTTGATAATTCTAATTTATTTGTTTAAAAATGGTCTGAAAGCGGGAAGCTTATTAAAATTTCCGACAAAAAAAGAGATTTGCATGTTAAAAGGGTAAGAAATAGGAAATATATTGAAAGATGAACTACTAGCCTACATTAAAGTAACTCAATAGTTTGTGAACAATGCCTTTCTCTTGTTCCATCCTTTTATGTCTGTGAAAGGCCACATCTACGGTATATAAAAACATGAACGGATAGAATCTTTTGAGTTTATCATTCGACATAAAGTAATCCCTATTCTTTCTGGCCTCATACTCTTCGGATTTGTTGTATACTGAGGCATCAACCATGCTTACAAAGGCCTTGAGTATCTTGACAGCGCTTTGACTCCTAATTGCAGTATTCATGGATATAAATGAATTTAGTATATTTTCAGCTTTCTTGAAGCTACGCATTTCAATTAGTTTTATAATTTCAGAAAATCGTGACATTTTCAATTCATCAAAACACGGGATACCCGAGAGCATATCATGAAGCTTCATGGAGAACAATTTCAAGTCTTCTGACCAACTAATTCTCTCTAGATCCTGGAGAACTAGGAGGATGATTTTTTCATTCTTTTCTTCATTGTTGGCTGATAGGAAATCTCGAATTCTTTCAATACGATCAATCTTGACAGTGATAAATCTAGGGTCTCTTCTGAATAGGAGAAAATCTGAATAGAACCAGATAAAATTATCTGTGAAAGATACTTCCTCCTTCTTAACAATCTCTCCTATTTTGAAATTGTCCAGAAATTTTTCACTTAAAAATACATGGACAATGATGATGAATATTCTCAGTATTCTGCCTATGGTTTTATGATTATTTTTGAGGTTTTTTAAATTCTTGAATATTTTACTCTTCATCAATTGGACGTCTTTCTTCTTTTTGGTGAATAGAACCTCTCCCAGTTCATCGCAGGTAGAAAAAAAGGCTGTGTTCACTACGGCCCGTTTGGATAGATTCTTTTCAATACTTTCTATTATAATCTCAAAGCATTTAGCAATGTAGTATTGTACACCGCAGAGAGTTTCTTCGTTCGGAGCCAGATCACGTTTATAGACGACTAGTTTCTGAACGTAGTCTTCAAGGAATAAATTAACATTGTTCTTGGCCCTCCTCCATGATTCCACTAGAAATTCATCTATCAAGTCATAGATATCAATCTTTTCACCCGGAGGTATCTGTTCCCTCACAGAGAGTATGTATTTCTGGAAATCCTCATCATTATTAATATTTTTCCTATAGCCAGATAGACTTGGTCCAAAGTATTCATCATCAATTGATTCCAATTCGAAACTTGGCTCCTTCAACCTAGTAATGGCATCGTCATCATCATACAAATCAAATTCTATCGTATCTACATCAGCATAGTCCTCAACAATCAATGGAGCAGTTCTCTTTTTGCGAACATCATATTTCAACATAGTTCTTTTATCTATTGATTGATGAATGAAAGCCTTTTATTTAATAATTGCATAGAAAGAGTTAAACTATACGTACGTTGTAAATTAATTCCAAAAATGTAGTTGAATAAGATCCATTCGTTATTTAGGTTTACCGGTGACTTGGACCAATTCCCATTTTCTACCATATTTCTTAGATTAGATACTTTCTTTGTATACTCCGATTCTCGGCTACGCTATACTGAGGAGATATGTTTGGACTGTTTCTTCACAAGCCTATGAATCAGATACACACCAATATAAAATTAATAAATGAAGTATCTACAATAATTACAAAAACAAAGAATATAAGAACCATATTTTTCACGCTCATTACAAATATGATCGTAGAATTAGAGATACAGTCAATCACCAGGAGAGTTTAAGGAATAGTGGAATCAAAAATCAGAGGTAGAGTTGAAAGAATAGTGGAATGCTATGGTCTATTCGATGGTATATAACGTAAATTCATCCCCTCACACACATCCATGTATTTCACTCAGGGTCTCAACATTGAAGTATAGGAAGGGTAATTAAGTCGCATGAAGAGTAACGAGTAATTAGCAGGAAAGGGTCTAACTAATAAGGTAAACTATGTTATCACCAGGGATTTATTGAAATGCCAAAACCTCTAAAATCCCCAAAGGAATTCTCTGTCGTTGAAGGATCTTTATATTGCTTACTGTGCAGAAAAAAGATTAATTCGTCAAAATCTTTTCTTGTCGAGCAACACATGAAGACGACGGCCCATCGTATAAGCTTCTCTCGACTGAATCGTACTATAACACAAACAACTTTTGATAAATCAGAAGATAAATTCAATTACTCTCTAGTTAAGACTTTTTTGACCTGTGATATACCACTTCATAAACTTCGTGATCCTGATCTCAAGAAGCTCTTTGTGGATATGAAGCATCCTTTACCATCAGAAGCAACAGCAAGGAGAATTGCGAATGATGTCCAAAAAGAAGAGCTCGAGAGAATAATTGACATTATTAAAAAAAAGATGTATTTATCATGATTGACGAGTCTTTCATACAAGAGAAAAACACTGTCAACATTATCATTGGTACTTTAGACGACCCTTCTAAATCTTATCTTGCGGATTCAATAGTTGTTCAAGAATCCCTTGACTCAAGCAAAGCTTGCCAAATACTCAATGATTTTCTTCCTAAAATGTCAGTTGAACGAGAAAATTTCTTATTACTATTGACTGATGCAGCATCATACTTCACATCAAAAGAAACAGAGAGTGTTTTGAGTCTTCTCTATCCTAATTTAATTCACGGAACCTGTTTAGCACATCTACTGCATAACTGCTGCTTCAAAGTCAAGGCTTATTTCAAAGAGTGTGATGAATTGATAGCTAGAATCAAGGATCTTGTAGTTAAAAACAAAAAGAGAAGAAAACTTTTTGCAGAAATCGGACAGCCTCCTAAACCTGTCGTCACTTGCTGGGGTAGTTGGCTTAAAGCCATCGAGTACTATGCTAAAAAATTTTCCTAATTTGCGGAAAATAGTATCATCCCTGGAAACTAGTGGTAAAATAGTTGAAGCGGCTAAAAAAAGTGTTATTGCTCCAAACATCCAGAATCAGTTGTCTACAATCGTAAGATGCTATGGATTTATCAGTGGAATCCTCACTAGAATTCAAGAGCGAGATGCACGAATTATAGATTTCTACATCAGATTGAAGAATCTAGATTTCAGTAAAGATCCGGTCGGACTCAAAAGCTACATAGAGGAACGTTTGCTTTCGAATGGTATGACTAAAATAATCAATCAGTCAAAAACTCAACTTAGTCCAATTCAGTATGCTAAACTTCAAAATTACCAACCTACAACCTCTGAAGTGGAAAGATCTTTTTCTATAACAAAGGCAATTCTTAAAAAAGATAGAAATTTTGATGATGAAAATATCAGAATTTATACCATTAAAAAATTTAATAAAAATTAAAAAAAAAAGAATCGTACTACTTGTAAATTATTCTTATTTTTTAGTCATATAAGTCATATTATGAAGGATATTTCAAGTCATATTTTTTCAAGAATAAGGTATATTCTATGGTCATGGTTATCACACACAATAAAAATCGATAATGATTCTTCTCTGATCTTTTCAAACTCATTTCATTTTCAAATTTGGAATTAACCAAACTTCAAATAGGCATAACTTTCTTATTTTTTGAGATAGAAGGCTAATTCTTTTTGCATAACATGTCTTAGATTCTGAATTTTGAGAATAAATTCTAAAGAATCTTCTAAATATTCTATTCTATCTGAAAAAATTTATATTTTAAATTTATCTTTCCAATAATTTTTCATAATTTCTCTATCATTTGCAGAAAAAATTACATTTCTATCATTTATAATAAAAAAGTTATGGGTGTTTAAATTTTGACTAAAAATGAGCTCAATTTATTGAATAATGTTTCCAAAGTCACTGAAAAGACTTTAGATAGAATTCTCTATTGATTTTTAATTTAACAAGACGTAATTATGAAAAAATTTGACCTTAAATAGACAATTTGTGACGGTAATGTAATGCATAATTAGTAAGAAACTTTAGCTCAACTTGTCAATTAGGGGAGAGGGTGACGCATTAATTTTTCATCAAAATTTCAAAGTTTATTTTCAATAGTTTTCATACTTAATGAACGAATTTGATAGGGTTTAGTGGTACTGATCGAATCAGGAGAAAATTCTCTACAAGTTGAGACCAAAAACTAGAAAAGTGACAAAATTTGCCCAAAATATTAAAATTTAAATATATTTGTCCTACTTTTTAGTAGATTTCAAATACGAACTCTTATTTTTAGCTGGAAAATCGGGGTGTGCACATTCTCACACACCAAAACTGGTGCATAACTGTATACCCACAATAAGCACGGGAGTGAGGCTACATCATGTAAACTGCTTCAAGTATGCCAATACGAGTTATACAAAGTAGCTAAAACTGTAAGCTTAGATAACGCTCGACTCGCAGTGATCTGTGAGAAGACGAAGTAGCCTTATTTAATTGATACAGGAGCTAATTGTTCTATTTACGATACAGGGTCAGAACTCGAGTACATAGGCGAGCCAGTAGGTATCCCGGGAGGTGGAACCATAGAGATTGGTTTTCCCAGATTAAACTCTATTTTTTTTAAATAATAAAGAGTATATTTATATGTTTTCACCTGCTTATTCTGGTTTTCATATCATTGGTATTGATTTCTTGAGAAAATTTCAATGGAATATTAATTCCATGCCAACCTTGGAACGAAGTCAGATATCATGTTAGCAGTTTGAATTATCCTCAAGTTGTCTTAGAAACTATCCTGGATAGATGTAAGGAAGTTTTTGATATTGAGAATTTGAGTTTTATTAATTGCGTCGAGCATGCCATTGAAACTAACGGTAACCCAGTGAAGATCAGGTCTAGAAGACTGAATCATGAAAAACAAGAGGTTATCAAGAAAGAGTTCGAAGAGCTGGAGAAAAGAGGAGTTGTCAGGCGTTCTAAAAGCGAATGGTCATCACCATTAACTGTGGCTGTGCAACTAAGATGAGAGTTTGTGGTGATTATAGGGCGGTCATATACCCGAGATGAAAATATCCTAATGATTGAACAGGTGCTCAAGCGATTAGCGAAATTCAACATTAGAGTTAAGAGATCCAAATGTGAATTCCTAAAAGAAAGCGTAGATTTTCTAGGACATCGATTGAGTGGTGAAGGTTTGGAACCTTTACACGATAAAGTTATATCGATACAGAATTTCCCAGTTCCAAATACCAAGAAGAAGCTAATGTCTTTCCTCGGACTAGTCAATTTCTACCGCCGGTTTATAAAGAACATGGCGATCTACGAGAAGGTATTAAGAGATAGCATTCTCCACATTACAACAAAAAATGATCCGTTGGAGTTGAATAAAGAACAAAGTAAAGCTCTACAGTTGTTAAAGATGTTAGTAACTGAGAAGGTGATTTTAAAATACCCTGAACCAGGTGTAGAGTTTGAGATCTATTCAGATGCTTCGACGCTCGGAATAGGAGCAGTCCTACAACAGAATACAGAAAAAGGGCAGATTTTCTTTTTATTCTAGGACATTAAGACCTAGCGAAGCCAAGCAGCCCATATGTAATTTGGAATTGACAGGGGTGTTTGAAGCATGTAAGAAATTTAGTCACTCTATACGACACCGGCAGGTAAAGGTATATTGTGATAATAAAAATGTAACCCAGTCTTTCCAGAAATGGAATAATCTGGACATGCGTAGCGATGTCGTAGCCCGCAAATTAGAATATATTGGACAGTTTGTGTCCAAAGTATACCATGTAAAGGGTGAAGCAAAAGTTGTGGCCGATGTATTATCCCGTCAGCCGATCGACCAGAAATTGCTGTGTTCTAATTGTTTAGAAACTAGAGAGATAGCTGCCTTATGTAAGATCGAGCGATTAGATTTACATAAACTGCAGAAGCTCCAGTTCGAAAGTTACACCGAATTAAGGGCTGAGCACGAGAAAATAGATATTAGTGGTGCTACTATGCGTACACCGAAAGGAGAATTCGTTCAATTATTTTGCAATAAACTGAACGGTGTTTCCCGACCAGTGATCCCTAAGGAAATGAGATATGAGGTATTTAAGCACTATCATGACTTGTCTCATCCTGGCATAAGACTAGAAATTTAATAAGTCAAAGAGTGGTATGGAATCGTATGTTCACTGATATAAAAGAATGGGTATTGAGTTGTCCTATTTGTCAGAAGAGCAAAATCCAATACAATACCAAAGCAGAGATTGGTGTTTTTGTCGAGCCAAAAGACAATTTTGAGCATGTACACATTGACGTGATAATAATGCGTCTGTCCCACGGATATAGCAAAATATTATCCATCATAGACAGACGAGGCATTGTCAGTTTGAGCCAATAACTCAAGAAACTACGTCTGTTGTGTTGGATTCATTAGTGAGACGTTGTTTTAAGATCAAAGGTTTTCCGAGTATTATTACCACCGACCGGGGTAGTAATTTTATGTCTAAGAAATTCAGGAAACTTTGAATGAGTATAATATTGAGCATCGATGTACTACTGCTTATCATCCACAGAGTAATGGTATAGTAGAAAGAATACATCGAGTGTTGAGAGACACTGTAATAGCAATGTGCAGATTGGTATGAAGCTCTTCCGTTTATCGAACTCATGATAAACAACACACCATACACTGATCATACTCCAGCCGAGAGAATGTTCGGTAGAGGTGTAAGATTACCCACTGATCTATTTGTGGAAGATGACAAACCAGTAATTCCGTTAAGTTACCAGACTGAAAGTTTGTTCAAAATTATCAGAAAGGTAAACTTGCCGGAAAGAAGAGAGTACAAGATTCGTACTTATATTCCGAAAAGTCTAATGAGCGCTCCAAGAGTACTCATCAGAAATGATGTCGTTGATGACATGAAGTTTAAACGATATGATGGACCGTTTGTAGTCCTAAGCCGAGATAGCAAAGAATTTAAAGTTCTGAAAAAAGGTCATGAATACTCGGTCAGCATTGATCGTTTGAAACCTTTTAAAGAGTTATGTCAAGCTATTGACGATAATGCTGAGGTGTTCCCAATATTAGGGAATACCGAAGTTGAAGGGGTCAACCCAAATAAGCAAACCATTGATTAAGTTGCAGACGGTTCATATAGAGGTCTACTCGATGAACCTGAAGCTAATGACGACAATGTCAATCAACTGGTTGAAGATCAAATCCGTGAGAACCCGGATGAAGATCTAAATAAGCAGTGTCATACACGCTCTCAGCGAGTACGAAAAGACACAAAAGTTTTTGATTTCATTTACACTCCTCTTTGAGCGGCCCGAGCCCAGATGCTCCGCATTAAAGAGGGGGAAATGTAGTGATCTTATTAAAGTAAATGAATAAAAGTAACGAATATAATATAATTGTATTCGAATAAGCAAAGAGAGGGGGGAGAGAATAAAACAAAAGTAAATATAAATAAATAAAATTGTTTAAAAACACGCCGAAGCATTTGGCAGTCTTTTTGATTTCAAAGTGATATCATGGCAGAACGTTTATCTTATTCCTCCCCCAGGTCACACTGAAGTAAATGGTGGTAGAAATGTCGCCGTCAATGTCCTACCTAATGAGATGAAAGATCGGATCATCAATGAGCTACTTGAAATGTTGAAACGATCCCATCACATTTGAATACAAATGTCTCGGCATTAACTTTCATGACTAACTATCTAAGTTTGGCGGCCTTCTTTCTTGGGCATAACTGTTTTGTATGAATTTTTAGGAATGTAGACCGGTTCATTAAAATAAAGGTTATCCGTTTACTATAAAGTAGAATGATTGTTTAAAAAGATATTAAAATTATGATTTTCATATGAAAACGGAGAAATATCAAATGTGCTCTTTTCTACTGTTTTATTAGTAACAAAATACTGACAAATTTTATAGTATTTTGTATTTTAAATTCAGTGCTAATCCTAGCGTATAATATCACTATTTTATTAATTTTTGATTATTTCTGAGATTGTGAAGAAGATGCTTTATTAATTTAATGCAGGGAAGGCCTTTTAAGATGTAAATTCAAGATGGGCGAAAGTTGGACCAATTGAATTGAAATCCCTCCTTCCCCTTGTGCTCTATTGTGCTCAAATCCGATTGAACCGATCAGAGGATTTTATTAAACATTTTATCTGTTTTAAAATTGTATATATATCTAGCCGGTGTAAGACTCTGATGAGATCTGGTGAAATATAAGCTTTATCACTAAATATTCACTTGTCTTCTAAATCCTTACAATGAATTCTTCATTGGAAACAGATAATATATATATAGTTATCAGTAACGATTCTTCAAGTATTTTTTCAGTCACAATAGAAAAATAACTTAGGGAAATCAAGATACTTTATCTAATTTCTTCAGAGTCCTAGTTTCATTCATTATCATTGAA
>SSNU01000358.1:0-139466 GCA_012064415.1 Gyrodactylus bullatarudis
GAACTTGAAAGCGTCTTATAGAGAATTTTATGCTCTTTCAAATGATATCAAATTTGACTCTGAAATGTCTAAGGATCAAGTCGAAAAATTGATTTATTCAAGTCCCGATTATGAAAATTGTGCTATTCCGGTTTTTCGCGAATTGCGCAAAAACTGAGCAACTTAGGAAATTTTCGAAAGCAGATTCAGAATCTGCGTTAAATTTTACACTATAATCAGTCTTTCGCAAAAATTTATCGCAAATTTTTTTTAAAATTTCCTCCAGTGTTATCTAGCAGTTTGTTCAACACTTTCTCTCAAAATGACCTGTAAAAGGTATATTAATAATTATTAATTCTAACTAAATTTTCATTGATATGAATAAAATACACTGTTCTTGGTCAGTGCTAGTGTTTAGCCGAATATATAAGTATTTTCAGATATGAAAGATAAGTTTAAAATAAAGTTAAAAAGAAATTTTCTGAGTCTTTTTATTATTACTATGTTGGTTTAAGGCTTATCTTATTTAGCTCAGATATAGAGCCAGGGCTCCATATGATTTGACAGCAGTGGCGAATTTTGAATAAGGGAGTCTTAAACTATTCTTGATGTCATAACAGTTTTTTAGATTAATGTTATCGCAAAAAAATTGAATACACTCAGGCTGCATCTACATGAATTTAAATATGAAATTTCAAGTTTTCAAATGAATAATTATAATTAGTTTCCAAAATCTCTGAGAGTCTGCAGACTCACTGATTGTTGCCCAGGGATTCTGCAGGATTCATAAAGTTTCCAAATTCACTGTTACTAGTGAATAGCTAATCAGTACGGAGTTTCCAGATTCCCTAGTTCACTAGGGAGTCTACAGACTTTTAGGGAGTCTGCAGAATCACTGTAACATTTATACAATTTATTTATCAGAGTTACATGCATTTATTTTGTATAAATTATTTATTTTATTTTTATGTTTCAATATCAGGTTTATTCTAACAAAAAAATGAATAAACCTTTGAGATCATTAAGATTGTCACGTTCACGTAGCGAAAATATCTTCTCTAATAATCTCAAATATTGAGCCAGAATTATTTTTTTCATTTTCTCTCAATTCATGAAAAGACTTGATTATATTCATAATACGAAAAATAGTTTATCTTGGCATAGATTGACTATTTTTATATTTCTATCGAGAATAGTTTGTATGAGAATTTAAAAATCCCGACGGTTAAATTTCTCACTATAAAGATGAGTTTATTGAAAAGCTATGCATAAGACTAGAATTCTCCCTCTAATTTTGCGATTTAAAAATTTTGAGCTCAAATATCGTGTAAACTTGGCGCATTTTCAATAATCACAATTTAAAGACGGGAATTTATGGTTTTTACAAAATTCTCTGTTTTTTCATCATATTATTTTTTTAATGAAAAAATTTCATAAATATTTGTTTTAATTTAAAAAAATTTATTTTCTCATTGCATCACCGGATTCAGTTCTGGTATTAATTTAAAAATACGAAAATTGACAAAACCTTACTAGCGAGTTTTTTTTCAATCAAGTAAATTTCTCGATGATGATCTGAATAATAATAATATTTCCATCTTGTTTTATGATCAAACTTTAACTTTACAATTTCAAAGAGAATGCAAAAACTTGAAAATTTTCAGTTTTAAGAGAAATCTGTCAGAATATTTCTTTGTTCTCCATCACCCCTACCCCCTAACCCCCCTCACAATGTGCATATTATCAGACATATTTAAAAAGTGTCTATAGATGAATAACATAATAAGCTATTTGCATACTGATCGAGTCTGCTTTACACTTCTCTTAGCATTGTCTTATGGAGAGTCATTTTCAGTCAAGTACTTCCTCGTTTAATTATTTATTTATGTTCAAATTTGTCTGGTGTGAAATTTCTACTTTTAGCATCATCTTTCAAGTTTTATTTCATTTAAATTCTCTTTGATATATAGCGAAAAATTTTGTAAGGATGATTACAATGTAATTGCTGTAATTGGAGAGCATTGCGGATCCTTTTTATAAATTTGAATTGGATTCGTTTGATTGAGTTTTATTGATGCTTTTTTCTAGGAATCAGGAATAGAAAAATACTATATTCTGCTAAAATATTTTAATGTATACAAAAAACCAACTTTTCAATTGAGCTGTTTCTTGTTTCAACTAACAACATTAATTGAAATGCCTGGAATCCTTAAAATTATCCAGAAAAACTTGATTAGCGATAAAAATTCAAATATGCTGAATCAGATTTTGGGGATCACACCATCATCGTGTGAAAATTGAATCTTGACTTTTTGCCGACTTGAAAATCCATGAAAGATCCCTGATAAAAGACGAATTTATCTAAAGTTTTATGGTTATAATCGGTTTTTTTTATTGGATCCTAAAAATTAACTTTTGACCACTCTCACACTATGAAATAAGCAAAATGATTTCGATTCCAAAAATCTTGACCTTCATATTCACTAGGTGTATTATTTCGGGTACACTCATCCGTGAGAAAAGTTTTCCTCTAGACACCTAGAATAGTATAGGAATTCGTCAACCTTTGTCTTCTGAGTATTAATCAAAAGGTGAATAATTTTTCAATTTTGAGTCAGTGCCAAATCAAATAGATTTTCTCCCATTGGTATAGTCCATCAGAGTTCGTCTTGATATCAATAGACTTAAATAAAATATCATGAGACGTTTCGTCAATAAAAGGAGAGAATGTGTACAATTTGTAAAAATGTTATTCTATTGTTTAGGAATATTTTGTAATAAACACGTTCCAACAGGAAAAGGAACTTACTTCCTTGAAAAAAATGCATTTTGCTTCGAGGATTGTATTATTTATTATTTACATTGTTTTCATAAACTTGATTTCATTTCTTGTGCAAGAAAGAGTTTTACTTTGGAGAATGAGAATATGTAATTTTTGGAAAACAAAAGTCATCTTTCCAGATAGATATTGAATGTGATTTATAAATATCAGTGATACCTTTAACTCATAATACTTTGATTCATAATACTTCAACATTCAACTAGAATACTGCTCAAAGATGGGGACACAATTATTCTGGAAATAGTTTTGAGAAATCTAGGAAGGAGGATGGGTCAATTATAAGAAATATTTACAAGAAGAATAGTGATAATGGGAAATACCTCCATTTTTTCAGTTTCAGTCCTATTTTAAATGCTTATACAAAATCATTTTTTCTATTTTATCCAGTTCAAAAATAGGTATTGTACCAAATACATATTTCGAACAGCTCATTCAGATTCTGACCAAAGCTGGAAATCGATAATTTTCAAAATCTATCTCTAATATTTAAATCTCGAGACCACTGATTATCCACCTATCTTAGATATTATACCATAACTTTTCTTAGATTCAGGTCTTTTAAAATCAACATTTAATCTTGTATATTAGAATCTTGAAAGAAGAGTAAAACCTCTGAGACTGATTGCAGAAAAGCATAAGAGTAAAAAAAACTTTGAATCCCGTATATTTTCATAGGGCATATTTATTACTATCGCTTGGTTATTCTGATTGAATATAAAAGTTTAGCTAATCCGTGATAGAAATCGAAATAAATCCGAATAAAAAGATAATCATTCCTCAGCAATTAATTCAGTAGAAAAAAGGCAGAAAAAACATGTTTATTATCTCCTTTCTTCAGAGGATATTCTGAAAAGCACCAGGCTAAACTATAATCAATTTTTTATACAAAGTAATAATACCAAAATTGCTGTCTTGCTTCATGATGAAAAGTCGATATAAAATAAAGCTTTTCTTGATGAATTTGGAAATTTAAGATATTTAAAATAAAAGTCATTTTTCATCAAAGTATCAAAATTTTCTATCTATAATATTCCATCTAACTTATCTCTTCAAAGATGGAGAGCTCAAGACGATAAAGAAGGTTCTAGGCTACTTAAAAGGATTATCAAGTATTTGTTCACTCCAAGTGTACCGACAAGACATCTTTGTCAGGTGTTGTGGATAAGCTCGTCAAAAAAAGTTTATGATTTTAGTCTTGAAAACTTCAGAATCTCGATTAAAAGAAGAAAAAATCGAACCCAATCAAACTATTTTCTCTTGCCTAGATTGTGAAATAAACTCTGTTCAATGTGCAACAGTCCAAATATATATTTTCCTCTTACTTTACTATAGTATTTAGTTCCCGTATTGAATCGCAGACACCTGCAAAAATATTTATATTGGAATTTAAATATTGTATCGTATTACAATTAGACAGAGATTTATTTTGGCACTCACTTTATTTATCTGTAACACGATTATCTCCTGCTATATACCTATTTTTCATTTCAACTCTATGGAAAGAAGGTCTTTTTTTCTTGAGATTTTTTCTAATTTGGGAATACACTGATAACTAAATTTTTATAAGATGAGTTATGTCATCAAATAAGTTATCAAAAGACTGACTTTTCAAATATATTCAAGAAAAATATTGATAAAATTGATTTAGACATAAATAAGTCTTATCTTTATATCAGACATTATCCTCTGTGGGCTAAATAAGGTGTTTTCATACATTCATCAGATTAAAGTAATCCTTTAACTCATTTTAAAGTTTTATTCTGGAATGGACACGTTCTAAACTCAACGTGATTAGAGATTTATGTGGATTCCAGTAATAAAATAATGACTGCAGTATTTACTACTCAAAAAAGAACCCGGATGTTGCAAAAGTTATAAAAGGCTTAATGGATGTCCAGAAGTTTGGAATCTATCATAAAAATGGCCAGTAATGTTTAGTATAATTAATTAGAATTGCTCTTTTTTTCTTCCGTACTCCGATTCAAAACAGTCCAAGAATAAGAATGAATAAAAGAGCGGTTGTGACATGAGTTTCGTATTTACTTATTGTCCCAAATAGAAATTTCGACAAATTTCTCAGCAATATTTGGCTTTCTTCTCATATTGTGATCCTGAAAATCAAATTTTGATCACTCTCTCACATTAATATCGATGAAAATTTTCAGTTCATAGTTCGAAAAAATGGGACTTTGGCGACAAATCGAAACTTGAAAAATGACTATATTTTTCATCAATAAATTTTTTTCAGAATTTTATTCTTCAAATCGTAAAAGGGCCCAACATGAATAGGATTCCAAAAAATCTTCAACATATTCGAATTCTTGATGAAAAATCGAGGTTTTTGTAAAAATCATAGATCCCCAACTTCATATCAACCAACTTATAAGTAACTAATTTACACAAAAAATAGTACTCATAGTTATGAATAGATTTTGAAGCTATTTTCAAGAATAACCCTTAAATTAGCAAAATTAGCATTCCGGTAGCTCTATTAATGAGTCAATCAATTAAACCTTCACTCCATAAAAGGCAAGTTGCTGTTGTCCAGATGAAAATTTGGTTTCCACCTGTAATAAAACCCATAAAAATACATTTTATATTTTCACTCAAAAACCTTGAGTCAAAATCCAGAGAAATATAATTAATTTTTCTCTGCCTTTTTATATGGAAGACTTTTAAATATTATTTATAAATATAAATTTTATATATTTTAGTATTGTTTAATAAATCATTTTCTCGCTAGTTTAAGCACACCGGCGGACACTTGACTGAATTAGTTCTAGGACATGAAAAAAGAGCAACCTAGATATTCTGTCATGTTTTCTACACTGAAAATTTGTTCTTTCACCTCTGAATGGTTTAAAAGGTGAACTAAACTGCTGCAGGAGTAATGTTACAATGGATATAAAATGTATTTACTTACAATGAGAGAACGGCGACCGCAATAAGTCATCTCATGACGAAATTCAAAATTGTTACATTCTTTTTTGGTATTTTTATCGTGCTAAAAAGAAATGGAATGATAAATTATCACTTATATGGCAGAAAAAAATTCCTTCATAGTCTTCCTGATGAGGGTACACTATGCTACCCGTGTTATGTTATGACTTTTCAAGCATAGACAAGCCTTTAGTGCGTTAGCTTAGTGCGTTGGAATTTGATTTGAATTTATGCGTTTGTCGATAAATGGCAATAGGCACTTCTTTGTTCAATCGCCATTTTTAATTATCAACACTAACCTCTATTGAGCTATCGTAGATTTATTGACGGAATCAGTAAAAAATGATCTGAAATTAGTCGATATTAGCCTTCCGAACCTTCTGACTATACCTAGATGTCAAATAAATTTCTGTACTATAATATATAATACGTTTTTAGAGTTTGTATTACTTTTCTCAAATTCTCCTGAGTCCTGAGGTGACCATGTCAAAATCAGAATTCATGTTTTCTTAACTAACCTCTTACAGAAATTTCAATTAAAATACAGCTAATCTGTAGAACATTTGCCCCTTCTTGTTTTGCAGAAATTTTTCTGAAAGACATAGAGACTAAGGGAATTCGTTTTCATTTCATCGATGTTAAAAAGACCAACACAGTTCAAAGTAAACTTAGAGAGAAATAAGAGGGGGCAACTGTTCTCTAATTAAACCCAACAGAATATTGATTCTGGAAAATGAAATTGATTATATTTCTAATAAAATGGTATTTCTTAATGTCTCAAACTCGTTATTTCACGCCAGAAGAAAAATACGACATGTATTCGAAATATTGGGTGAGTCCTAACTATTTTTATCAGGGTAATCTAAATGTTTTTTTATTCTAATCTTAATTTTAATTTTCTTTCAAGTGATGAATTATATTATCAGAGTTATTAATCTAATAATTCTGATTACTATAACAAACACTATAATTTTTATAATCCTTATTCTTTAAGAAATACTACACGTTTCTCTCCTCTTTCTTTTTCTACAGATAGACCAATAAAAACCAGAAGACAACATAGTCAGGCAGCAAGCGAACAACAACCACTCAACTCCTATCAATAACTAATACTGGTTCTCTCGATTTCCTATGATAGAGCTTTATTCACCAGTTAGATGGGGAGAGGTCTGGATAATTTATGCTGATCATGAATCTGAAATTTGATCGTCCACGAGATATTGGCCAAAAAACAAATTCGCACAAATTCCAAAATTAGACCATGTTTTGGTAATTAAAATTAATTTTTTCATTTCTTCCAGTTAGCAAGTTCAAAATTTTTTGAATCCATTCTTCTTAATAGCCAAGAAGGGTAGATCTTATTAAAGAATTTTTTTCTCTTGAATATTTTGTGACTTTACCACCAATTGAGATTCATTAAATACAATCTTATCTGATTAAATTTTGCAATTGGCCATACACGAAAATATTTACCAATCACGCATCAAATTTTCACCAGGTCTCCGTGTTCCTTGGCATATAAGGACCATTTAAAGATACTGTATGGAGATAACAAGCAGTCCTGAGGTGATTTACTCTTAAAGAAGAAAGATTTTTATCAAATTTATGCCATTTCACTTAAATTGTAGTATATAATTCAAGTGGAAGAAATACAGTGAGTAAACTAACTGTACAATGTAAAAAAATTCCCGTTGAGCATTGCTCAATGAGCATGCGTGTAATTTTTCAAAGGAACAAACAAATAAATATCCTTGGCATGCCTAAGAGAAATGTTGGCTGAGCAGGAGTAAATCAATCTTGCCCTGTTCTTCTTTCAGTTAAATTTTTTCTCTTTCCATTCTTAAGGAATTACATACAAATGTACTACCCTTGATAATTATCTTATTTTTGACTTTCCTTGTACTCAATGAGAAATTTCCTTTTTGGTTTTTTTTATATTCTTATACACTGATGTTGTTTTTTAATGTCTACATTTGAGAAAAATGCGCATTTTGTTGACACAGTACAGTTCCTTTTCAAGGTATCAATTTACAATTCTTACTCTCTTCTTAGTCATGTTTTTTTTCATCTACATTTTCTGAGTACAGAATTGATGGAAATTCCTCAATTTCGAATAGGGAGAGATGCACTACGCATAGGATGATAATTTGAGGGCTCCTTGTTGAAAAAATTGGATTTGGAGAATGACTTATTATTAGTTTTGCATTCGGTTTTTTTATCTAAACAAACTCATGTTACAGTAGTGAGAAAAGTCAACTCGGACAAATAAGTATTCTCATGACAAGTCGAAGAATTAATCATTGAATTGAGTAAAACAAACAGAAAAAAACTAAATTTGATAAATAAGATTACTGCTATTTTCATTAGGATAATGAAATCTTTATTCCCTGAAACAAAGAGTCCAAATTGAAAATGTTTCTCTACTCATTACTTTTCATTAGCAGATGGTTTATACTCTTGAAAGTATCTACTTTTTTGATATTTTGTCCTATTTTGGATAATAATGAGAAATTCTCAGTGAGCAAAGGTTTTAAAGTTAGACTCAAGTTATCAGGGATAAGCCCAAATAATATTATAAAGCTAGTGAACATGAGTATTCAAGAAACTATATATTTTTGTACTTTTGTCGGATGTATCACAATGATGAGTAGAGCACCTTACCACCTTCACCAAGTCGATCAAACCTTACAGTTCTTTATTTTTGAATATTATTATCTTTTTAATCTGACTCGGAATTCACAGATATTTGAGCCTTCTATAATATAGATTCAAGTTTATTGATAAGAATTGAACACACTTCTGCGACTCAGAAAAATCCTTAACAAGAGAAGCGGTACTTTACTGATGAGTATTCCGATGAGATAATTATAATTGATGGTTCAATAACGTTGATTTTCTCTAAACTCTTGTGTCCAGATTCAATTTTTTCGGAAATATTTTGCTAACTTTAACAACTTATCGGCTTATTTCATAATGTATTCTGAAATAATATGCATTACTATCCAATGAAAAATATTCAGATTTAACAGAATCAGTTAAGGAATCTTGAAAAAAAATTTCACCAAGTCTCTCTGTCGCTTGACATTCAAAGACCATTTAAACATACTGCATCGAGTTGATTTACTCGAAAAAATATTCTAATCTAATTCATGTCATAAAAGTACTTTATTTCAAGACCCATCAAGACTAAATTAAAAAGCTCAAATTAACTGATCTTAAGTGACGATTCTGTTAGATCAAAAAAAATCATCTTGGCTAATTTATATGAGAATTAACTCTATATTGGATTTTTAGGAGCTTTAGTTTACTTTTATTGAAGCCAATCAGAATTAGGTTGGCTGTTATTGTAAATTATTTCAAAAATCCCTATTAAAGATGAAAATCCCTCCAGAAAAGTATGTATCCATTACCAGTTGTGTTAAAAAACTGTTTCAATACATTCTTTCTTAATGAACAGTAGAGTTAATTCATCAGAAAGAAATCATCAACTTATTATTATCAGCACAGGACTGATGGAGGAGATGGTTCATCTTGAAAATGCATTAATTTTGTATTGAAATACAGTATTAGTAGTACAGATTTCCCACTGTTTATTAGTTAGCGTATCAGTTAACGTCAGGGTATACTAGAGAGATCTATCGATTTTGACTCTTGCATATATATTTCCAGAAAAAGTAAAAGAAACTATAGAAATGAAGGGAAGTTGTTTGGAGTTTAGGTGCAGGCAATAATAAATGATAAGAACCCAAGTACATTTCTGTTTAACAATTTTTGATACAACTAAACATCCTTCATGATAATGAGTGAACCCTTTTTCTGTTTTAATTCGTTGATTCATTAAAGGGGTGATAAAATTGAGCCAAATACTTTTTTAGGCAGCTGTTAGAAGATCTCGGATCAAAATAGCTGTTACAAAAAGAGGTTTGATTACCTTCTTAGAGGAGGTCATCATGAACCAGAATAAGCTTTTTTTGGTCAAAATATCGAAGAAGCTGATGAAATTTCAAATTTTTATTCTATTCATTATTGAGAAATTTAGATAAATTTTACAAATGCTTAATAATTCACCACAGGATCGTCATGTTTGTAAATCAATCACTAAATGTTACAGTTCACAGATAAATCCCATCTTGAGCTCAGACTATTTCTATATTCTTTGACGTTTTTCGAAAATTACTAAAATCCCCTGCCGATATGATAAAACTAATTTCTAATGTTTTAAAAGTTGTAGAAATGACCGATTATGTCTACTTTTACTATTATTTATAATAATTATTGAAGATTTCAACATGGAACAAAACAATTCTTCAATAAAAATTTTTTAAAAACTTTAAATTGATTAATCTAAAGAAATTCCTCTTATTTTCATGAATTTGATCGGTTAAAAAAGATTTTTTTCTTCTGTTGAGCCTTGAGTGAGATGAGTAAATAGAATTTTTTAATAATAATTTTCATCTTATTATCTAAAGTACATTGCTAGAGCATTTCTACAATAAAAGGGTGAGAAAATGTCAATAAAACCGTGTCACAAACCCTGTCATCTCAGTGTTTTAATCAATATTCAATACAATGATACAAGAATAATCAAGAAAAAAACTGGAACACAAATAAATGTTCACACCTGTCTTGACATTAACTTTCAAATTTTACCTTATAAGCACACTTTTTTCTAGAGAAACTTTTTGTTTACCATGTAAACAAAATAACCTCTATAACCTCAACTTTGACTCTTACTGTTTTTATTCAAATTTTTATTGATTATTTAATTGTATTATTTACCATTACCCAAAATGGTAGCAGAGAGGGATAAGCTAATCTCTTGACGGTGGTAGCATACACACAGAATTTATCACAAACATGATACAACTTTAATTTATTAACTAACCAACATGTAAGGGCTTAAACATTCTTCAATGTTGCAGGTTTTATCTATCCTATGATCATGGATCCGGTACAACTTGTATAAACATTTTCTTTTAATCCGTTACATGTGTTCTGTATATCATCAACCAGGGTATGTATGTATTCAATTTAATGTTTATTTTTACTTTTGAAGCTCAAGTGAGAATCATCAGAAATTGATAAAAACGCACGATATAAACCTAATTGAAATGAAGATGAAATTTTTGCATAAAAACTCCGGAAAGTCAGGAGAAAAATCATTTTCGAATTCCTGAGTATTCGAGTAATGAATTTTATATTTCGAAAATTAATTCTGACAGTTTGTTATGAGAATTTTCAAATGCATCTAGTTAAAATAAAGATAGAAATTTAAGATTTTTACGAAATATTTTTCATCTAGAAATGATCACGATTAGTCGAAGAAATGAGATTTTGTGAATCACCCCATGAACTTGTGATCTCAACCCAATTCTCCAACCTTTAAGCTCTATTTTTTCGATTTCGAAGATTTGAAATAATAAAATCCTGGTATTTGATATCAACATTAGACAAAGAAATCGAATTGGCCCAGAGAAGATCAGAGAAATTCGTCACTATTGTGGGAAATCAAACCATCGACTCATTTGGTCATGGAATTTAAAAAAAATTGATTTTCTCTCACTTTCTGCAGAGAGTATTGTTTTTTTTGTTACAGTAAAAATATTTCTATTGAAACATCTTATTTTTATTTAAACACGAATATTTAATACAGGACCAATTAGAATGCAGCAAGTGATTTATTTACATTTAATTAGGAAAAAAAGTGAGTTTTTGTGAAAATGTGAAAATTCCCTGTTTTCAGGGGTTAAATTAGTGCCATATCCATCTTCAGCACATTTTAAAATCCTTGATCAACATTAGAGAGGAAAAGACAACGAGTTAGTGAGTATATACGAGAAAATGTATTTTGTAAAATTATGTCAATTACAAAAATAATACTTAATTAGGGGGTAAATATACGTGTCAATAGAAATATTTTTTCTGTAAATAACTTCAGATTTGAGGCCCCTAAACAATAGAAATATGGGACATTCCTTTAGATTTTATACTGTAATATTTCTTTTGTTCAAATAGATAAGGCCTTTGTTATTAGTAAGAGTTTATAGCAATCCGTATTCGCAAATTCTCAATGAAACAAGTCATATTTCTGTAAAATTCCTCCCCCTCTTATCAACAATAGCCAAGAATTCTATGAGTCCTAATTAGTAAAGTTTGAATGTACTTCTTCTTGGTACCAAAGCAATAATCATCTCTCTTAGATTGTCGATGCGAAAAATCTCAAGTTGGATGACAGAAGTGCAGTAGGTTTTTCTTATGTATCACTCATCTATCACTGAGAGTTGCTGTTCCCACTTTAACAATATAATGATAATATCCTTCTAGCCAGACTATCTACGTACAACTTACTTACTCTTGGTTCAATTAATCATTAGAAGAATATCCACTTCATCTCTGCCTACGACCTACTTGTAAAGGAATGATGATAGATTCCTGTCTGAGTGTATATAGAGTGTGTTCTCGTGCGAAATGTTGCCAAGACATTATCATGGGATTTAATTATCTCTTTGCAAGGATGTTTTTCTACTAACCCTGGTGCAAACACTGAGGGAATGTTCAACATGGACTGATAGTGATGGTCTGTTGAATTTTCCACTTAACAAAATTATTCATACATGCAAATCAGTATAACAACTATTTTCAAGTTATCTCTGGGGATATTTCCAATTGAATTTGATCCTTGATAAAGAGCAGTTGTGAATCTACGAATTTTACAAAAATCTTGAGAAATTTTTAAACGTTTTTTTAATCTTCATTGAAAATTTTAAAAAACGCTCAAAATTATCAAGATTTCAGCAATCATTCTATGCTTCCCTTTAAATATTTAGAATATATTTTGAGAAATTTAGCCAAATTTATTATTATTTCTAGCCGCAGGGAAAATTCAAAAATAAAATCAAAATTTAAAGAAAAAACAAGGTCATTAATGTGCTTTACCTATTGCCGTGGTAACTAACTGCTAACGAACTACTGTATAGTGGAAAAGAATAATGAAATATTGGACCATCTGTGCTTCATAAAAAAGCAACATTCGACAAGTGAACTTTTGCCTCGTCATTTTTTATTGTATGTGTGTTCCTTATCACTTTCCATAGACTAAGAGGGCGGGTAATTAATGGAAAAAAAGTGAACCAATTAACCCCCGATTCTTGAGGATTTATGGTCCTCAACTCTCAAGGGTAAATTTCTAACGAGAAAAAAATATAGAGGTGAGAAAAATGATTTATTTGTTGTTAGGAAAGCACAAGCTAAGGAATCATTAGAAAGGTTTCAAAACAGCTCAAAAACCTACAAAAGATAAGGTTCTAGTCATTCATAAAGTTTTCAAGAGCTCTTCATTCCATCAAACAATCTGTATTAAAAATCTGAGGAAAGTTATTTTACGTAGCGATTTAAAAATAATTTGAAATCAAACAGCAAGAATAATCTGAGATACGCAAGATTTGGTTTAAAACATCAATTTTTGAATAGGCGCCAAAATTTTTCAATGAATCTTTTTACGTGAAAGGACTAAATCCCTATTTTCGAACATTTTGTCAACGGTTAAAAATAAAAGTGAATGTAACAATTTAATTAATTATATAACTACTTAAAATACGAATAAATTTGGAAAAAAATTTATTTTCAAAAATACAAATTATCTAAATCTCCATATTTTGAATGTTACGTTGGTTATTTTTTTCAGAGTCAAAGTGAGAGAACAAAATTAGACAAGGAAACTTAATTTTACAGTTATGCTCTGAGCTGATCCGTCATTTATCGAAGAATTTCAGATTTTTCTCTTGAATCGATCAAAGTGGGCCTCATCATTAAAATTTCAAAATAAATGATTTCTTGATGAAATTAATGGGAATTTTTGTAAAACTCATAGATCCCATGCCAATTACAATTATTTCTGGAATAATTTCAATAGAGTAAATGTAATAAGTGGGATATGAAACTCTCGCACAAGTATTAATTGAGGTTATTGTATCTGATTTCACTCAACTATGGAAATGCATGTCGAGGGTAAAACAAAGAAAAAGAATAAACGTCAAATTCAATTTAAACTGTTTGATATGAGGGGGAAGTGTACATTTTTATTACAGTCACTTGTATTCCCAAGTAGTACAAGGAGATGATATGAAACTATGTACACTTCTTAGTACAAGTAGAGAAAAAGTTTATGCTTGTCGGTGAAAAACTTGTTTTTTTATCTCACCGATAAATATCAGAAAGAAACCCTCGGTAACTGATATGAAAGGAGAGAGGGGAAAGAACACGTAAGACTTATGCAGTCTTATACACGATAAAACATTATACACTGTAATGCTAATGTATTATACACGAAATGATTAATAAGGTTAATAAAAGTCTACATGCATTTCTATTGGCTGAAATGAATGCCTGTTTCTGATTGGCCAGATGGAATTAAACAAAATTTTAATTCTTTCATCCTCGTGTTCAGTTAAATTTGTTATCATCAAGAAGACGTTGGACTCAGGAATTTTTCATCAGTTTTGGAATTTTTACTACTATTATTATGCTAGCACCCTTTGATAAATTGGATTAATTAATACCCAATTTCTTATTGAAAAAGTAAGCATTTTTAATCATTATTATCGTAATTTTGTACATGAGTCATTCTGTTGACTGAAAGAAATGCTCTTTCATATGGTCAGGCATTTTCTTGTAAACATTATATTAATACCGCGAATAAATAAATAACTAGTCTAGAATTAATTATTTTTTTCAAAAGTATTATACTACAGAAGTTTATCGATATTTTTCATGATATAAACATTATTTTTGATAAATAGAATCAAAATAACCAGTCATGTCAGTAGCATTGACAATGCCAATCAGTCCGCAATTAAACCAAATGAGTCATTGCCATGGTACAATGAGAAGGAGAGATGGCAACTACAATTGTTTCACACCTCCAAGTCAAACTCATCAAGTCTTATCAGATTCCCAAATGTCTTTCAAGTGAGTAGGGTTCTTCATTACTTTATTTGGCTTAAACTTTGATTGGTTAGTTAAAACTGACGACCATCTGAATGAATTAATTCAAACTGCGAAATAATTCATTGAGACGATAGTATTTTCTAATTACTACTACTCTTGAGATTAGGATCAGTTAAAGAGAGTAGAAAGTTCCTGTCACTTTAAATAAATGAATCATACTAGGCAATAAATTCATCATTAAGATATCATTTGATTTAATTTATTACAGAATGAATTGAAGCATAAAACTATGCCTCAGACATTGAATGTGATGATTACACTAGCTCAGTTAATAATAATAGTACTGATAAAGTGTTGAAATGACCTTGTTCCCAGCAGAGTTCAATGACCCCTTAAGAGAGAAATACAGTGTACTTATCATTTTACCATCATCAACATTTATCCCTCTGGGCAATTTTTCAATACAGTAATGTCTGTATAATGGAAATCTTAGATAGAGTATTGCTTTTTTTCTTCTTCGAAAATAATCCCTCCATTTTGAGGACAGTATATTTTGTCAAAAGACTCACTGTAGAATTAATCTTAATTGCACTTCCTCCAGTATATTTATTACAGTACTCAAATTAAACTGACTAATTCCCCAATTTTTTTATTCACTAATTTGTCTCCTTAATTGTATTATTTTATTGCATAATTATACATTAAATTGTTGAGGTATTTATTTTATGGCCTACACGTAGAAATTTTATCCTTTGGGACAAAAAAAATAAAAAAGAATTAAACTTTTTCTATTTCCCAACTGTTGAGAATGTAAATTGTACATTGGAGAAGAAAGACCTCATAAAACCGTCAAGGCAGCCTGTCTCTCATACTTACTTTATTACCTACAGTGTACCTTTAACGACTGTGTGCATCTTTGTACAGGGAAATTCTATTAATCACAGGGAATCATAACTCAGTGGTCATCATCATTATCGAACCTAGAGTTTAAAAGAAAAATTAATCAGTTGCCAGTCACACAATGGAGGTGATTGGAGTTTCTTTTTTGGAATTTTATTTTATCGTCTGAAGTGCAGACAAAAAAAACATGAATAGCCATAATTTTGACATCTGTTTGCCATTCATTAATGCAGGTCCCATTGTCTTTACTTGCCCATGTTAACCCTTGACCCTTTATTTTCCTGGCTCTTTTTTATTTTTGCTTGACAATGGAAGAAAAATAAACAAAAGAGAGTTTTTTCTCATTTCCAAATGTTCTAACTATTCAAGTTGACGGATAGAATTACAATTCAATTCAAGGGAACAAGTAGGACTTGCATTGCAAACCGATTCCTATGATCTGGATCATAGGGGAAGATTAGAGAATATTGAGGTTACACCCATTTATGTATTACCAGTCTATTACAACCCCCTTCTTTTATTTTTACTCAATAGGGTGTAAAATTGTTGAAAACTGAAATAAATAATCATTTTCAATTTTTATACGGGAAATTTTTTTTTCAAAGAGAGAATTATTTGTATGAAAATAATTAGTTCCTCTGAGGGCGTGAAATTATATAGCTTCTTTACCAAGGTGTTGTCATAATCAACTTGGGAGAATTCTGTTTAGTGTAGCGCCTTTTTATCGTATATGAACTGTAAAAACTCAACTGAATTGAGAGTTTATGGGGGCACTGTTGAATCAACACTTGTTGTGTTTCCATATTAAAATTTTTTTATCTTTCTTTTAGTTCTTTAACATCGAGTCATCAAAATTTGGCCAAGGAAACACCACGCTACCAGCGCAAAGCGAATGCAAATATTCTAACTAGCTTTCATTTTGCGAGACTCATGCGTATTAGTGCTCCAATCTTGCCAGCTACAATAGCCGCTTCACAAATTGACTGGAACATACCGAATGAACAACTTGGCAAGTATAAATTTGTAAGTTTACCTCAATAGTATTGAGTCTGATCAACCAGTATATATATCTAATCGGATTAAACCATTTGTATGCTGGCGATTTCAACAGACCAGCCTATATAAATCAGTACTGATGACTGACACAGTAACGAATAATGTTGAGTCATTCCCTTTGAGACTTTTGATAGATAATTTATATTTATGACTCAAAAGTGTAGTAGAAAATGTACATAATGTCTTTTAATGATTTTTTATTATCCAGCAGTAGTCAAATATGGCCAATATATATACATTGATATATTGATGTATATAGTATAGTTAATCCCCTGGCTATTTATCCCGTCTGACTAAGACTGTACTGTAGGAATGTTTTCTCTACTCTGGAATTTTTGTCCATCTCCTGATTACATTTAAAACATAACGAGAAAGAGAGAGTGATACATTTATTATAGCGGACCACGCATGAATGATTTTATTACCTTGGACTCATATCCACTCCTACACATTGTGTCTGCCTGTCTGTCTAGTTTCAAGTTTTCTCTAATTACAGTGGTGAATTATTTGAATTTTTACATTACACTTCTTTCCTGGAAAGAATTAGATTTTTTCCATTCTGAATGTAGTTATCAATTTCTGGTTAAAAGTTAATAAAACACCTAACTGAGCATAAGAGTGATATTACCAAGTCCTGGTAAATTACAGTGCACTTGACCATGTTTGAAGGGATATTTCAATGGCACGTGCATCTTGGCTTAAATTCCCTATGCAAAACTTCTTTCATTTTATGACTATTATTAATGGTGAATTTTTTCTCTTAGAATCGTGTTTTTGTTTATTTGAAGAAAACTAATTCGAATCGCATCTTTACAAAGTCGGAGAGTAACCCTAAAAGTATCGTATCCTTTTACAATCCGTCTCCGGCTTCTGATCAAAGTCAAAAGTTCATCTTTGACGATGTCTTAACTTCAACTGAAGAAATGGTAAGCTTACATCTCAACTGTTGAATGAATTCATAGTCTCACTAAACTCTCATTTTATTTTCCAGCCTACCATTTGTAGTAAAATTTTGAATCCACTTCTTGAGAGTGTAGTCTTGAAAGAGACATCAGCCACTCTACTCAATCTTGGTCCGCATAATTCTCACAAATCAAAGATAATGATTGGTCGAGATGACAATCATCTAACCCCTGGCCTTATACCATCTGCCATATCATGGATTTATCGTCTTGTCCGTATAAAGAGTGAAGCTCTCAAACAAAAGTACATTGTCAAATTATCCTTTGTTGAAGTCTCCAAGAATAAGCTCAGAGATCTCCTCAAACACCTGTCTGCTAAAAGAGGTTTGTATTTATTTAATTAAATGATATAACTGGGGCTACATATACGCAATAATACTAGAGCAAGTGCATCTTATGCATAGCTAAAATCAAATTCCCCAATAAAGTACAAAAAATAATAAAAACTTTTGCATACAGCAAAAATAATCTTATAACTATGAGGAGAGATTGAAAGATTCACACTTCAGTTTCTTCCCTCATACTCTATGAACGTCATTCCAACTTGTAGGATAATAATTCACTCTTTGAAAGACACATTACTATTCCTGATAACAAGTTGATATTTTCTTCCCCAGGGCGTCTCCTCCATCAATAACTGACTTCACTTGATTGATAGAAATGAAAGAGTTAATTAAAGCTATTAATTTAGGAATAAATGATTTTTACAGAAATCTCATTTTTTTAATCAAAGATTTTTATTTGGTCATCGATTCTAAAGGTACACTCTCACTGATTTAAGAAAAAAATTATTTTTGGAAAAATTTTGACTTTCGCACTTGAATGGAATGTTATATAAAATCTCTACGACCATTTTTGCTCTTCTTGTTTATTGGCGGCCCAGATAAATAACGCTCGATTTCTCTCACACCTTAGAATCAAAAAAATTCAACTCTAAGGTTAAAAAAATTAAATAAAAATATATTTCTTAGATCAGTGAAAGGGTACCTTTAGAATCAGTTACCTTGATGAAAAAAAATCATGAATTCCGAATTTCATCGAGAATAGCTATTTAAAAAGAATTTCTCCCATTTTCATCTTTGATATACAGAAAACCCTTAAAGTTATTATTTTAATTTTAGATGAAAAACTTCGCAAAATTGAAGATAGCACTGTCAACTTGGTCTGTGATTTTATGGATAATCGCACTGTTATGAAAGCAAGTACATCAGATCAAGCAGCCTATCTGTTTGATGAAGCTATGCGTTATCGTGTTAATCAATGGAAGTCTGTCACAGACGACGATTCCTCCACACATTTAATTTTTTCCCTGATAATCTTTCGAGTTGATGAAAACAACAAGCAAGAATTCATAAGCAAACTGAATATTCTCGATATGGGCAGTAATTATAACAAGTTGATTGTACCTAATTGCAGACAGATCCTACGTGATCCACGAAAGTTTGAAGATTTGAATCTCCTCGAATCGACTATCCACTATTTCACGACCAAGTCCAAAGTTAAAACTAACACTGTCCTCTTGGGGCATGTATCCGACGATGGAAATGAATACTATGAGAATATTCAGGTCCTAAAAACTCTCTCGAAAACTTTCAAGAGGAACAAACTAATTGAACCTAACGAGGATGAACAAAAATTGCTTCGTCCCAAATTGGGGAAATCGTCTTTCTCTAGATCCAGTATCTTACTTGAGCCAAAGAAATCTTTGGATAACACCAAATTGGATTCTGTTGACGATTCTGTTTATGACTTGCACTCTTCCAGGCGTTCAACTACCTCGAGTATCAACTCAATTTTTAAGATTTGGAAACGACAAAAATCTTCGACCACAATGAGTAACTCGAGTGATTGTAAGAATTCAATTGAGCGTCGATCGACGCCAAGAACTAACGTCAAGGCCTGGCCTAGTAGGTCAACAGTTCTGTTGGGCAAAGAGGTAATTATGGAGAACAGAGATTCAGAAACCTGGATCGATGGTCCAAGAGTTGGCAATAGCAGTAGAACTGTGACATCCCCGAGATCTGGTAAAGTCCTCACCCTGCCCAATTTGAACTTTTCCAGTAATGAAGAGGAAAAGACTGAAACAGTTCTCTCTGATATCAGTGAAAAGACTGAAAAGTCAAAAATTCGATTCTTCAAGTCCTTTGGAAAGACTCAGAGGTAAGCTGTTCATATTCAACTAAATTTTTAAAATAACTCAACTTTTTGCATCGAATATAATTTTTTAAAATTCCATTGTGAAATGAGCTTATTAGTTGCTGGAATAAAAAAATCAATCTGGCCAAAATTAGGCCAATTTTTGAATTTTGAAGATGCACCTTTTCAACTTGTGAGCCCAAAATGTTTGTTGATTTCGGAGATTTCGTTGTTTTTAAGAAAAATTTAACCTATAAATTTTGGGCCATTTTCCTTCAGGGTAATTGATGAATTCGGATTGTTCGATTTCCCACAATAATGATGAATTTCTGTAAACTTTGTGCTCATATTCGAATCTTTAGTTTAATTTTGATCCCATATATCAGCATTTTAACTGGCTTGAGAATATCATTGTTAACAATTAATTATTCTCAACTCTGATTGACTATATTCATTTAACCTGACCAATCTATCCTTTTTCAATAGACCGACTCTTCAAGACTCTTTCCAACCAATAAACTACTCATCACCCAAAATGAATCGAGTTGTCGACTGGGTCAACTCTATCGAGTCTGATAAGAAGCAGCATAGAATTTGTAAAACGGAGATGTCTTCACGATCTGAAAACAACATTGAATATGAGAGCATTCCTGTTCAGGTGTCAAAGATTTGCGAAAGTCTCATAACCACTTCATCCAGAGATCAGTCCCAATACAATCCCCAATCTACAGACGTTAAAAGTGGGGATCATAATAATATGATTCAGCCTTCATTTCAACCCAATCTCTCCAGTTATCCAGCAATTCCTCAAGACACTAAGAGAAAGAAGAAGAAAAGATTTTCTTTCCTATTCTCCTGTCTTTCAACATCATACTCTGATCTAAGGTATGTTCCAATTTTTTCACAACTTCCTTATTGAATTTCATATCTTCCTTTGATAATGACATTTTAAAATACTATTTCTTAATGAATTTCTTAACGAACTGCAAAAGGTATAGTATTTTTGTCTTTTTTCAATGAAATTCCCAATATCACTATTTCTACTATGACTTATTTTTTTGAATTAGAACTCCCAATGAAACAAAGAAGAGACCAGAACCAGATATGAGACAAAATCTACTTCCTCAACAAAATCCATCACTTATTCCTTGTACAATGAGTAAGAAAATATCTCAGTCGAACATTTCCAACTCCGTCTATCATAGTAATGCCAATCGGAAATCAATTATGAGTGGTTTTGCTCCATCTAGTGGTTATGATTCAATGCCAGGGAACGATGGATCAGGTTCTGAAATGTCCTCCTCTAGGATACGACAAAACTTGTGTTCATATTGAAACAATTGTAGATTTCTTCTCATCAAACTTTGTATATAATCATAATATGGATTGAAATAATTACCTGTAATTCACAGGTTGTAAATACTTTACCAAGTTTAAATAAAAGATTGATTTTAACCTGACTCAGGAATTCTGAGTGAAATTTGTCATGGTTCCAACGTATGAGTCACTTTAAGAACCCCCCCCCCTTTATTCTGTTCGAGCATGATGTGTTCAAAATGATCTTACTTTCAAGTATGTGACTCATAACGAAAGTAGTGGCTGTCTTTTTAAAAATTATAAATAGGAAAATTCAACATTTTATTAATTTAGTAAAAGTTTAAGTAAAAATAAATTCCAACTGCGAAAAACCAACAAAACATTCGTTTAATTAACGCAATAATGAAACTCACAAATATTTTGGTGTATTAGAGATGTAACAAGTGATTGCCTTTTGATGATTCTAATACTATTTTCATTGAAAAAAATATACTTGAAGCTTTATCACCAAAAAAGATATTCGAAATTTTAGTGAAAACGTAGTAAAAATTCATTGAAAATCTAGCGGCATTTTTAAAAAAGTCTTATTTTTAAACTTGAATATCATCACGGACAAGCATTTTGATACTTGATATGAAATAATGTTAAGAACTCATAGTATTATCATTTGAGTTGGTTTTTAAAGTAGGTTGAAAAATTTGTTACATCTCTAGTGAATATTGAGAATTGTTTCTAAAATCACCGGTTTCTTGATTTTTAAAGCTCAATCTCTTGATTTAAAAAACTGTAAGGTTTGTTTCAATACTGAAAGTTCAATAATTTTTTTAAAATATCAAAAATTTTCACCGAATATTCTGGATGAAGATGAATCTAAAGTTGTTGTAACTTGGAGAGTTTTAGATTTATAATAAAGAAAATTTTTAACAAATCTTATTTTGGTGAGAAATAGCACTATATATGTTAAAGTTGATAACTAGAATAATAGAATAGTAATAGAGTTGTAGCTCTATAAAAAAATATATCAAATCTATCCTTCTCCTCTCTGCCCCTTTCAAGTTGAAAAAACCTCGTACCACATTTTAGTTTTTATCCTAAATTCACAACTTACAAGTTAAGAATTATAATAAAATCTTGTTAAAAATACACAATACAATTGCAATTACAATTATTATCGTATCGTCAGCAAAATAGTTAACTTGACAATGTGATGGGGTATTAGAATAAACTTTTTGTCGGTAAAATGTTAATACTAAAAAAATGAATCTGGTGTTCAAAATTAGGCCTCTTTAAAAAAATAATTTTTTGAATTTTGAAAATCCCTAAAAAAGAGCTCAAAATTTTATTAATTTTAAAGATTAAAAATTTACATGGATTTACATGTATTTCAATCGTAGTTTACTTATTATAATTTCGAATCAGTTCTTTTTTTAACTTTCATTAGGGCTCTTCTGTAGCAAAAACACAATTTTTCTGGTAAATCAGTAAAACCTGAATTTTTCTCAAAATTTAATGACAACTTTATATCCTCATACTTTTTCAATTCTTCTTCACTCAGCAAGTTTTCCAAGTATGAAATGTGTTTCATCTCTAATCCTAATGCTGCTAGGCTGTCTACCGTTTTAGTGGCTTTCTTCTTGAATCTTTCTCCGACATATTTCTTATTGATCAAATCTTCTTCTAGATTTATGAAATAATCGATGAATCTTCTCGTCTCACCTTTCGGACAACAGTATGTTTTACATAAGCAAAACCTACTTACAGCCATAGAGTTTAAATCATCAATAAACCCTGCCAAAATTTGATGGGACATGACCAAATAAACTGGCTCTGCATCTTTCCATAAAAAGTTTTCAGTGAAACTGATCGGTGTCGGCATTAATAATATTTCCTCTATTTTAGTCTCCAACTTGTTGACAAAAATCTTGTTATTCTTAAACTCATCCTGGCAGAATTCCTTTTTAAAGTCTGCAAGATCTCTCTTTGAATCCATTCTAATTGAGAAAATTAGAGGATTACGTATTCGACTTTATACGAAAATAACTCATTGTTTTATTTCGCTTTTTCATTTATGAAAAAAAACAACGAATGCTTTTAATAGTAATTTATTTATATATGTAAAGATTAACATTCAGCCTAGTTTCCCCAGCAGATTCATTAATTTCAGCCATTTCCTCTACATGCTAGATAGAGATTTGAATACTTTCATTTTGCTAAACAAAACAAATTTGAGAGATACTATCGAGCATAGCTTCTAAACCAGAAGAGGTAGCTAAAAAGTTTGATGCAACGAGTTAAAGAGAATATTTTGCAAATTATATCTGTTTTTACGAGTTATAATAAATATTTTAGAGCAAAATTAATACCTAAAATTCGAATATTTTTCTCGAAATCTGATGGAAAGAAAAAACTGAAAAATGGATTAAGACAAAAGTGTTAAAATCGGGCTTGGGAGTAGTTTGGAGATTATTTGTAATTATTAAGGTAAAGTGAGAGAACTAATATAAGTGATCATAATACTTTTTTTAATGAGATCTAAACCATAAAACTTTTTCTCTATGTTGAAGATGAAGTAATTAATTGAGCTATAAGTTTACCACCAGAAACTACGATTAATGCAACATTTTGCTTAGAAATTCTGTAGTTTTAGAATCCGTACAACTTAAAGGTGGCTAAAAATTCATAATAATATGATGCAAATTCCACCTACTAGTGATATCCTACACATGGTTATTATCAGAAAAGAAATTAGTGAAACAAATTATTTCGGCTGCTTTTTGGTGTTATTGAATTATGTAAATGAGATATAATCTGGGATATAAAAGTTTTATAATATATAGAGGGAGTTCTCAGCGATTCAAGTTTTTAAAACAATATAGCAGGCAACAAGCCTTGAGTTAAAATGAGAACTTATAGATTATGATTTTTTTTTTTTGACCATGCTCGACGACGCCGCGCTCCTTAATCTTTCAAAAAGCCAATTTATTATTCTTGTTAAATCGCTTGATTTACAACTTTCGATATTAAAGAATCTTCAAACTTAGAAAATTGAAAAAAGATATATTAAAACCAAATGTACATTTCTTGAAGTATCATCAGTGGTAATTCTTCAAAAATGATATAAGTTAAGAATTCATTCAAGATAATATTTTACAAATCATGAAAGAAATAGTAAAGTCAAAGAAAATAATAATAAAATGCAAGCTGAAAAAACACCAAAACTCTCCAATAAATAGCAACAGTGGAGAGAAAAGTGAAAAAGCTCACATAGGCCAAGGGAGTTGAAGATTATAGGAATAATTTTTCTGAACACATAGATTAGGTTTATATAGGTTAATAAGAAATTTCTCTTTCACCCATACATCTATGCTGTCGTCATTAGGGTTTTTGTATAAAACGGAAAAATTTGAAATTGAAGCTGTATGATCTTCTTGTTTAAGATGCCTTGTAACCGCAGTATCCTTCTTCAGATGATCCTCCGCTCGTGTAGATAATTTCCTAATCGTTCTACCTATATACGAGGCTCCACAATCACATTGGAATTTGTAAACTAATAGAGTTTTCTCCTCTGGCTTCAGTAAATCCTTATAATTCTAATGAGAAGAAAAGCTATCTTAATGCTGCTAAAGAGAAACCATCACGAAAGCCTGTTCATCATCCTAATGTACAAAAACCTCAAACCGACAAACGTTCTAAACACATTGTCATTCATTCAGTTGAGTTAAATGAAGACGTAGAGGACCTTATTCTCAGAACCCTGGAAAAGAGTACTCCCAACTTTATTGCTAAAATCAATCATGGCTAAAGCCAAACCATCCTGACTCTGAATTCAGCCTTAGTAATTACAACACAATCAGAGCTGATAGAACGTCACGTCCTGGTGGAGGCATAGTTTTATTTATTCACTCTTCAATTAAAATTATCTCATCCTTGAGTCACCATCCCAAAGCTGATATCCTAATGATCAATTTAATTTTCAAAGATAACTTAATTCAATTATTTGCCATATATAATCCCCCTCCAGTATCATACCAATCAGAAGAAGATATTGTATCTTTCATAGAAGCTAACCTCTGCCCACAAAGAAGGAATACTATTATCTGCGGTGATTTCAATATTCCTAGCTACAAACCAGATTCTTTAGACTTCAATTCTCCTCTGTTGGAATGCTGCACTTCACTTGATTTGAAACAATTAACTTGTACACCATCAAGGAAATTTTCAAATACTTACCTTGATCTTTTATTTACAGATTTCATTTGCCTTAATCAAGTATTAGCTGACTCAGACCATATTATTCTTCTTTTTATGGACAGTAATACTTCCCCCTATGACACTAGTCGTCCACATTTTGTCAAAGAAATCTCACATTTACTTTCATTATCAATCCCTCTCCTAGATGTACTTTTCATGAACTCATATTTTGATTTTAACCTATTTTGTAATATTATAGCCTCTGCGAGACGAATATCCAAGAACTCTCTCAAATCCGATTTACCTCCATCACAACTACTTTTTGAATCCTCGATTACAGGAGATTTCAAATCCAATCCAAAAGTAGCCTGGAAAAAGATCAACTTCCTTGCAAATAGGACCAATAGAGACCAAATCTCAAACTTTATCCCTGAAGAGATAAATAATTATTTTACAAGCGTTTATTCTCCCTCGATTATTCCTAATTTTATTTATTGTTCTAACTCATCTCCACCCATAATTACGGAAGGACAAATCATTGATACGATCCTTGACTTTAACTCAAAAAAAAGAAAGGACATCTTTTTCATTTCAGGTGAATTATTACTGCCATTACCAACATCTTTCTTCACATCCCTTGCTAACTATTTTAATTTGTTAATATTAAGATGTCATATTCCCCAAGAATGGTTAACAATTAAAATCACACCTATCCCCAAATGCAAAAATCCCTCTAGCCCTCAAGATTTTCGGCCAATTTCCAATATTCCAATTTTTCTTTCAATAATTGATAGGATTATTAACACACATCTTAATAATGTGAATTTATTACATCTTGACCCCTTCCAACATGGCTTCGTAAAGAAAAGAAGCACATCCACGAAAATGATCCATGCAAATGATTTGTTGTATAAAAATATTCCTTGTGCAGTGATATATGTCGATATCTCCAAAGCTTTCGACAAACTCCCTTTTTCCATCATTATTGACACTCTAACCAGACTTTCAATCAATCCTTATATAGTTAACCTGCTAATTCAATTCTTTTCGCACAGGCGCCAATTTGTATCCCTAAATGGGGTATCTTCTTCCATGACAGAAATCAAATCTGGAGTACCTCAAGATTCAGTCATTGGTCCTACCCTTTTCAATCTAGTTTTTTCACAAATTAAACCTTCAAATTATTCAGTCAAATACTTTAAATATGCTGATGACATTAAAATTATACTGACTCTACAAAGAAGTAATGACGTCATCAGAACTGAAATTGATCATATTGAAGCGTCGCTCTCCCAGATCGGTCTAACTCTCAATCATTCTAATACAAAGATCATGGCCCTATCAAATAAAATTCCAATCGGGCCTTCATACAACCTTACTATAGTCAACTCAATAAAAGACCTTGGCTTCAATTACAACTCAAAGCTCAATACTAAGGAACATACTCTCACAATTCTTAGAGCCATGAATTGTAAATGCTACTTTCTAAAAAAGTTTGTCATGTCATCCGACATCAGATTAAATCTCCTTAAAAGTGTTATTCTTCCACATTTTGACTACGCCGCGGGACTCTTATGTCCTATTCCTCAAAAAACATGCAAGAAGTTGGAAAGAATCCAATTCATTTACCTCCGTGCCTGCTTGGGTCCCGACTCATACAAAAACCTTCTACAAAAGGCAAAAATGTATCCTCTATGGCTGAGAAGAATAGCAGCAGCTGCGTCACTTTTTAGTAGAAGAGCTCCTACTTCCCCTTCAAGATATAATCTCAGACAAGGAAGTGGATTTTCAGTTTTGTTGTTCAACATCACCCCCTTAAGAGCCAGATTACAGATTGACTTATTAATTTTCAAAAACATGAGACTATCGCAAATATGCATTTATCTTCTTCAATTTATACCAGATTCGCATAATTATTTTTGTAACTATTTTAAATAATTTTACACTAAGAATAAAAAATCTATTATATTATATAATCTGATTATCATAAGGTTTATAACTGATTATCATTCATTAAACGAGAAGTAGATCTTATCTGTAGATCTTGGAATTTTTATTAAAAATAATTTATGCACAGTATAAATATAGTTCATTTTTGAAGAGGAGCATAATTCAAGAGTTTCTCGATAAGATCAACATGAGATAGCAGCATTCGTCGACAACAGTATCGTTTTAGAGATAAAGTATCCAACGCATCACCCTCAGCAAGTTCAGCTTGTAGTAATCCAATATAAGTTTCCCATTTATCTCCGACTACTTTGCCACATGTGAAACATCTTACGGGAATGATCATTTTTTTGAATTTTATGTATGAAAAAAGATTTCATTTTAATTTTCCAATTATTGTTTAATTGTTTCAAATTCCAAAAACACATTTGAATTAATCTAAGCGTGTGTAGATGTCAACCAAAAAGCAGTTCGTTCAGGTCTTTGGTAGAAAAGTTAGTAGTCTTATAATCATCATTTTCATTCATTATTTTTATATTACCGAACTTATCTTTTTAGAAAACCGCTACCGCCGTTGCATCATGCAAAAAAGGATGTGGCAATATCAGGATTAACGGTCGTCCATTGGATGTTACAGAACCCAAGCCTCTTCTTCCTAAACTTCTTGAGCCAATCATTGTGATTGGCAAAAGTGGAATTGGTAGCCTAGACATTTCTGTTCGCGTCTCAGGTGGTGGTCGCGTTGCCCAGATTTATGCTATCAGACAAGCAATCGCCAAGGCAGTTGTTGCATTCTACAGAAAGTTCGTCGATGAACAAACCAAGAACATAGTCAAGAGAGCCTTGATCTCGTTCGATAGAACTCTCCTAGTCGCCGATCCTCGTCGTTGCGAACCCAAAAAATTCGGTGGTCCTGGTGCTCGTGCAAGATTCCAGAAATCATACCGTTAGAGATCATTTTTTAATAAAATTTCTCGTTTGATAAAAGTAATTCTCATTTTTATTTTAAGATATAATTTATTTGAAGGATTGAGTTAAAAATCTGTTTAGTCTCTTTACCTTGGGCACCATCCTCAGAGTTAAGGAGACTCTTGTTCCTCTCTCAAGAGTCTGCCTGCCTGGTTCGTTCCAAATATTAAGCTGAGAAAGATTGTCCTCGCTTCTCGGACTTATTCCATGCATATATTTTGTGTACATTTCATCCGATATTATGTTAGCGGACCTAGAGGGCAAAAAAGCAGATCCTATGTATCTATCCTCTAGGTTAGTTTTCAAGTCATTGACAGGTTCATAAAAGTCCAATACACCATAGCTGCCAAGGTTTATCGTTAAAACTATAGGCTCGTAAAGAGGGCCATCATGGTGAATTTCAATGCCATCACCTGGTTTGTACTCATTAATTAGAACATGATTGAAATGATATGGAAAAATCTCTAAGCTATTGACTTCTCTAATAAATCTATCCAACCACTGAAATTAGAAGAAAATCCTTACATCAGGCATTTCTGTTTTTATCATTCCATTAGGATGGGGTATACCACCCCAATTCTGAACTCTTCTATTCCTTACATTTTGCCAAGTGTGATGATAAATTTTTTTAAACAAAAACTGTTCATATTCCTTGTCAATAAACTCGTGTATAAGGTAAATATTAGATGGGGCACATTTTATCTTCAAAATTTCGTTTTCGTGGATTTTCATTAACAGTGTTTAGAGTCTCTAGGAATTGTTTTTATTTGATTGATATTTCAAATACAAAAAAATTTATGTTTCATATAAATGCAAGCTAATGTCAACAAAGCTGAGCTCAAGGTAACTAGTTTCTTTACTTATGATAGGCTTTCCTCGGTAAATGCAAGCGCCCCGCTTTAGATCAACTTATTAGGCTCACTAATCTTCCTAAAACTGGTTATAAACTAGATCTTAAGCTTCGATTAGAAAATTATCTAGATGACAATCCATCAAAAACATTCTTAGAAGCATTGCTTAAATTTAAAAAGACTGGTAATTCACTTTTTAGCTTATATTTCTAGGTAACATTGGTGAAATTAGTCATACGACTCTCAGAAATTCTCAGCAAAGTTCTAATCCTGCCAACAGTGAGAGAAAGAAAGCTGTTCCACAAGAATCTCACTGTATAAAATGGCATAATAATAATTCTAATCAGAAAATTGGAGAATCTATTCATTTACCAACCTCATATTCTCTCCTCAAAGTTCCCTCACGACTTGATGATTTAGAGTTTGAAATAAACCCTTTTTACAAGCCCATTGATACACTCATCCATCCAATAATTCTTCTTCCAAATATTGGTACTTTTGCTCCAGGCCGTAACTCATATGAAAAAGCCATTAATTTGAATATAAGCCAAGATGTCGCCGAAGCAATAACTTATCATTTGTGAGTTGATATTTGCCCTTGATTTTATTTTAATTATAAAAAACCCTTGATACTTCTTCAGAATTATAAATGGCAAGCTTAATTATTAAAAAGGAATGCTTAGATCTTGTTGATAAAAATATCTTGACAGTTCATTTAATGTCTTATTTCATCAGGGTTTAATTCACTTGCCTAGTTTTTCATTCAACCAATCTTCTTTTTCAGACAAATGACCCCAAAAAATCAAGTTGAATTCTCTGTCCAGGTAATTCTAAGATTTACAGTTTTTGATGAAAACGAATGCGGCAAACTCGCCGAACCTGAGCAGTTCAATATTAGCCTTCAGAATAGAAAAGATGATCTTCCTGTTTACCTGGGTGTCTCAGTGAATGGAAAACCTTTGACACTTGGATCTTTGTTGCCATGTAAGAAACCTGGAATGGATGGTCGTCGTGATGGTCGTCCAGTCAACATAACTCCATTGGTTAGTTTTATTTACACATATTTCATTGATATGAGTTAATTTTTTTCTGTTTTTCCGTTCAGCTTCGATTATCACCATTCTTTAGGAATCTCATCCAGATAACCTGGTCTCATAATTATGAAGCCTTCAAGTATCATTATGTCGGCGTCTATTTAATGGTAAAACAAAATCCTGATGAATTAGCTACAGCCCTTGTCAAAAATTCTCTCCTCAATACTATTGAATCAAAGGTGAGTTTTTCCTTGATTCTCTTCAAGTCAATTAAATCCAAGTTAAACATTCTACTCTATCCATATTATCAATTGGAATTAAAATTTTTTCTTCTACCATGTGTTGAGTTAAGTCATCTTCAACTTTGGCTATGCTATTAGTCATTGTGTAAGAAAGGCGATGCCTGGGAATATGAAGAGATTGAGCTCTATTTCAGGCATACTCTCTTTAGTCTTTACATGCCAAATAATATAAATACATCAATATTACAAGAAAGAGTTTGATTGGTTAGCCTTTCATAAAAAATTCATTCAAAATTTTGTGCTTAAGGAAAGAATCGTCAAACAGTTATCGGCGACAAATACAGCCATTGAATACGAAGATGACGATATTTGCATTATGGATCCGGAGGCAATCGACGAAGACTGCGTTATCCCCTCATCAAGTGTTCCCATAAAGATTTTATGCCCCCTAACTATGAGTAGATTAGTGATACCTGTCCGAGGGCGTAAATGTAAACACATTCAGTGCTTTGATGCCCTCACCTATCTCAAGATTAATGAGCTCAAGCCAAAATGGCATTGTCCAATCTGTTCAGATGTCATTAAATACTCGGACCTCATTGTAGATGAGTGAGTAATTCGAAATCTTTTTTCACAAGTCATAAGTCTAGGGCAGCCAGAGTTAATAGATTGGTCCAATAAGACCTTTAGAATATGAATCACTTTTAAGTAGTAATGTAAAAAATGTATTATCTCGTATTCATTTTGTACTTTTTAAGTTTTCTTGGTTTAAACTAGATTCTGTCTTCATTAATGGCTTTTTTCCAAAATACGATTAAATTGCTATCTTTGTTTTTTTTATTTAGAACAATAAAATCCAAAACGTGAAATAGTGAGGCTTGTTCTGGGCTTTTTCCCAAATTATATACAGTTAGACCTGTGACTTATGAACCAAAAATTACCCTCTTCCCTCTGCCCCTTTTAAATTCAGTTTTCGAAATCATCATCATACTTATGAGTAGGGTTTCTGCATAATATTAAGTTTTTTGAGCAAAAATTATAACTTTCATTCTACAAACATTCATTCGAAAGAGCTGTTTTTGCTAAAGAATTCTCTATGCTTGGTTGATCGTACATAGATTCGGATTAAAAGATATCCAAACATATATTATTTCGATGAAATTTATTTTTATCGAAAAATAGCTTTTTCCCAATTTTGATGACGGAGTAGGGGGTCTTTTTTTCGCCTCCAAAACAAACAAATAACAAGCCTAGTGACCATGTTTTACTAACATCCAACTGTTCCAAACCTTTTCGGGAAATCTTTTTCTAAAAACAAATTTTTTACAAATTTTTTATCTTTATTCTCCAAGGTAGAGTCTAAGTTACTTGATGAGGAGGGTAGGGAGTGTCTTTTTCTCACCTTTGAGATTTTCTATATCATTCTGGTGAGTTTTGAGTCATTGTTATGTATCTCTCTCTCTTCTGAATTCAAGTTTAGTTTTCCTGGATGGCTTTCGAATGGGCCAGCCTCGTTGAAATCAGTCCTATCGTCATTTTGATGAACTTTTTTGAAATCGTGAATTTTTTCCACTTAAAATTTACTCCTTTTTTCTTGAACTCGATTTTCCTCATCAAAAATTATTGTTAAGGCAATGATGTTTGTTAGATCAAGTCACTACTCTCTAACAAAACTAGTCAATGATACTTTTTTAAGTATGGTCAATAACCCAGTTGAGAATTGATATTCTTGATTTAGACAGTCTAAGTTAGACTCCACTTTGGAGAGTATAGATAAAAAAGTGTGAAGGTTTTTAGAATAAGATTTCCGAAAGGGTGGGGAAAAGTTGGATGTTTAAAAGAGACACATGAACATTTATTATACGTTCAACTTGAATTAAATTGAAATGTTGATTGATTTTTCTGCGTTACTATCGTTTCCAAAATCAATATTATTCTCATATGTAATAGGCTCTTGTCTTTATCTTTAGATACTTTAAGATGATCCTGGAAGATGTAAAGAATCTCAGCGAACTCGATACCATCATATTCGACGTGAACGGTAATTGGAAAGCTCTGTCCGAAAATCAGACCACTTCCCAAAACAACGAAGAAAATAAGGAAGAAAGTACCATAAAAGAACCAGAGACTGAAGATAACAAGTCGACAGAGATTCTTGACCCATCCTTCAAAATTGAAGCAGATTTAAATTTAGGTTTGTCTCTTTTACTTGCGAGTAGTTACTTGAAAATAAATAAAATTTCTCATTTTTCCAGCAGATAATCAATCTCGAGATCATATTAATTTTGACTTGAACGACTCAATTATTTCTCCCTCCCAGGTAAGCCTTGTTCATGGGAAATTTTCCCTTCTCTTCTTATATATCTTTTTCTAAAAGGCTAAAAAACCTCCAGAAAATCATGTTATTGATTTGACCGAATCAGATGATGAACAGACTAGTCCCATTGGAACGTATCTGGATAACATTGATGATTCGAGTCCTAAAAGTTGGAATTTCATCAATCTAGATACATCCAACGAGCCAAATGAAGAACCAAACAGGAATATCATCCGGGAATCCTTGATAGAATCGATGAATGTTGAAAATCCAAGTTTTTCTCAGAAAAGTATGTGGTTTTTAAAAAAAAAACTTTTTATTCAATAACTTGTAACTCTTTTTAGAACTGGCTTCATTCATCAGTACAATTATATCATCGTCCGGAAGTAACCAGAAGAAATCCCTCTTCAATACTGATAGACCTGTTTCTCCTAGCCATTTTATTGACTCCTTATTACTCAAAAGTAACAGTACTACTAGCAAAAGAAATGGTCGTGATAGTCTAGTGAGTCCGGAACTGCCACCCAAACGCCCATACAACACCCAAAATGTAAGTTTTTAAATCAAAGTTTATAATCTCTTAAACAAGTTAATTTGCGCAGAATCTTTATATATGTAAACAGAATAATCTTTACACAAACGAAAAAAAGCCGTTGAGACTGTTAAAAGATTAAAATCCATTAGAGATAGCTCTCTTTTTGAACAAGCATAGGCTGAACTATGCACCCGGCCAAACTTCTTAGGTGTCTAACATTTCACCATTTCAAGTAATCATTTTAAAACTACTTGTGAGTATAATATCTAGATGATCCTTTTTAATGATTCGAAATACTTTTTTGTTTGATCAATCAGTTCAACGGAATCCTTACAAATATAAAAAATAACCTTCAAGTGTGCTCATTCAGGATGTATTCTTATAATACAACCTTGTTATTCTAATGATTCTAGTTGATGAAAAACCTCTGAGGTCATAAATAATAATTACAGTTTCATAATGCTGGTCCCCTAACAATTTCTTCTCATCAATCATTACAAAATCACATGTAATGAAACCAAACAAAGAGCAATTCTATTACTATCAATCAATAGAGAATAATAATGATAAGAGAAATTCTTCTCTCTTTATTTCAAACAATATAAAGGAGAGATGTTCTAAAAAATCAATAACTTGATCAAAAAGCTTCTCACTTACATACCAATCTACAATCTTTTAACATTGAGAAATGTAAATCATCAAGATTACACGTGTGTCATCTTTATGAAGGACAGGCTTCTGACTTTGTTAGAAAAAAATTAATTCTTTCTTTTTTGTTTGAAATTTTATCAAGACTCAACATTTGCAATCATGTTAAATGAAGTTTTTGCATAACATCAATTTATTTTAATTAGTTTATTTGTCGTCTTTTTTCAAAAGTAATACGTATTCGTGTGAGCCTACCAAATATTCTCAATGAAAACAGGACAAAACCTGATGGGCACAAGATTTAGAGGATTTAGAATGGAAGGTACAATCATATTAAACTATTGAGAATTGTTTGTAATTCTTTTGAATAAAACCAAAAGTTGACGTGTAATTTTATACTTTTATAGGCTCGTACTTTTGATAAAATCTCTTCTCTTTTATAGGTCAACTCTAATCCGAATAATATGCTGGAGTTAGATCCAACCTGTCTGAAACATCAACTTGATGCTCTAACTAGCCAGAGTAAAATTCCGCAGAAGCTGTTGCAAAATTGGACTAAACCATCACTAGGAACTTTTTCAGCTAACCATCATCCTGATGAGTTATCGAAGAGTTTTAGTAACTCGAAAAAGTTGACCAACCTCTTTGATAATATTCAGCCATCGCCACAACTCCAACTGGACAAAAGTCAAGATAGTTCAGTGGAAATTCTCAATGTAGCTGATGGATCTGAGAAGAATTCCGATTTGCCTATCATGAAAGTTCCACCTTTTACTGGAAGCGACTTTCATTTTAAAATTGGTCGATTACAGAAATCCTGTAAGCACCATCTTATCTATATAGAGAACATCTTTTTTTCAATTTCCAATTTCTCATACAATTTACTCTATTATTATTCTAGTAAAATTAGCAAATAAAACAATCATTCAACCGGGCTCTATAGTTGATAACCTTACAAACATTTCAGCTGATCAACCGAATGCTGATTTTTTCAAAAATAGACAAAACTTATTCAGTAAAAGTCAATCTCCCATCATTGATACCAACACCCCCAGTATCGGCGTTAATCCAGTTGTCAATAATCAGACTTCCTCAATGTCACACACTGACATAATTCGATTGATTGGCGAATCTGCCAAAAATTCCCCATGCCTTCCTCAACTTCCATCCTGGTTCAAGAATAAAACAAACCTGGACCCAGCTAATAAACAATCTTCTCACATTGTTAGGTTAGTTTCATGCAATATAATCTTATTTTTGAATTTATCCCTAGGGCCTCAAAAATTTGACCTAATAAATGGATTCTTTGGCGCTAAAGAAAAATGAAAATATGCCTTTTTGTTTATTTTAAGTATTCTTGATTTTTAAGTAACAATTTAAGCGTTTATAATTTTTTATTTTAAAGTAGTTTAATGAACAAGCGGTCTTGGATGAATTACGATAGGTAAAAAACTAGTCGTATTTTAAGCTCTTATGATTTGAAATAGGGATATTTGCAAAATTGGTGACTCGGTCCTTCCCATTTGCAGATATGGTGATAGTGGTAGGCCAAATTAAAATCTTGGTTACCTTATTACATTGAATTTGAGGACCCCTAGAATTTAATTCACTTTTGGTTTTGCAATTGAAATTTCTAAATTTTGTATTTATGGTCCCTTTTTTTTGTGTTGAAATTTAATAATTTCAGTCATGGTTAGTCCTCCCTGTGTTGAATATTTATTTTGCAATTATGGTTACAATCTTGTAAAATCTGTTAATGGTAGCTGATCAAGTTTTTTAAAGTGTATTTTTATTCAGAACTATTCCTAAGTACTGATTTGTATTTACAATTTAAATTTAGTATTTTAATTATTAAATTTCAACACAAGAAAAGGGACCATAAGTGCAATATTTAAAATTTTACATTTCAATCAAGGCACTTTTCAATGGTTGATATTCTAACCTTATAGTTTTCACTATCAAAGCTAAACTTTGCTTTTTCTTTTCAGTTCGAAAACAGCCCTTAAAGCCCTCGACAGCATAACAAATCAGACATCAAGGAATCCTTCACCATTTGATACTTTGAACAAGTAGAACCATAATCCTTTAATCCCGGGAATAACTTTGCTTATTTCCTCAGTCTATAGAGATCCCTCAAATGGAGTAAACAAAGAACCTCTTCTGGAATAATGATTTTTTATTGTCTATTCCATATTCAAAATTTAATTCTGCATATTCTGTATCATATATATACGTCTGTATTTACATCAAGATATAAATTATTTTATCAACAAGGTATTTTCCTTCTTTACTTTAGATATTCTACAAACCATTATCAAACAGACTAAACATTTTTACATAAAGATGAAATTTTTTTTACTCAATGAGATTGTGAAAGTATGTTAATCGGATTTTTAAATTTTCGAAATATTCGAGTTTTAGGCCTTAATTTATCCTCTAAAAAGTTTACTGTAGCTCGCATTACAATTTAAAATGATGGAAATAGTCTGTGAAAAATTCTCCACAACTCGTTGTCTGAAGCTTCTGAACTACATTTTCTAGTTTAGAAGCTATGCTAGATAGAGATATCGCTCAAATTCAATATTTTAGCAAAAGTGAAAATTTCAAATCTCTTCTGGCATGAAAACTCACCGCGAGGGATTCGTTTTCAATTCATCGATGTTAAAAAGCCCTCTTTGTCATTCAGAAGAATTTCTGCAAAACAAGAGGGGGGGAAATGTTCTATAGATTTGCCAAAATTTGTGAATCTATGGTGAAAACGGTGAAAACACTATTGAAGAAAAAATTTTGGTGCTTGATATTAACAGATTTCAAATTTTCTATCAAAATTCCTTTCTAAAAATATGAATGATTTTCTTACAATTTCTGTCTTATTTTGATTGTAGATATAATTATTTGACCGCTTCTTATCTCCGAATAAAATTAAATTTATGAGCTCAAACGTTGAAAAAGTGGCAAACTTTCGAAATTCAATTTTAATGACTTGTATTCAATCGTGATTACGAATCTACAGTTGTTTTCGATCCAAAATCTGGTCATTTTTTGATCTTGAAAGTTTTAACAGTTCAGGCGATTGAATATATTATGAAAGTTATCGAAATTTTCATGACCTTTTGATTGGATCTTTAGATCCCTCGTTTTTTAATTATACAATCTTGATTTAATGTTAATTACACGTTTGGAAAAATTTTATTACAAATAACTTTTTTGATTATAATTATAATTACTGTTGGTTTATAAAAAATACAGATTAACCCTTCATGTTCCATTGTTCCACCAGTGGAACACAACTCTTTCTTGAGCGAGAATTTTAACTGAAAGATACCTAAAACCCTTTTTTTACCCCTCATTAGAAAGGAAATTTATTAAGCTACAAAATTATGCATAATACATAAAGATAGCTTGTCACTGATGCACATCATAGTTACTTGAAGAAGGGTGATTTTTTGAAAATTTTGTCAAATATTCAAAAAATATTTAGAACGTTTTTTTGAAAACCTATTTGCTGATGTCTTGGAGAGAAATAAAATAACTTTCTATCGTAAAACAATAGCCGTAGATTTCAAATGTGCAATCGCCTGCTCGATATCTCTTATAGTTTAGAAGATAACTGGTTTTAGAGTTAAAAAAGGCCAATTTTAACCTCTATTATCTTTGAAGGGATGAGTTGGCTTACAAAATGGAATTCAGAATCAGCGTAATTATTTCGGTTAGGTTGCAAATTTTCTCATTTGTGTGATGAAAAAAATTAATTTGGAAGGGTTAAAGATAGAGAATATTGTTGCTCCCCCAAAATTTATTTTATATTTAATCGAATTACTTTGTAAAAATATTTATTGCGATTGTAGAAGAAATTCTGAACATTTAAATTTGATATAACAATTTTACTATATTTTAAAATGTAAATAAGAAAATCAGATAAAACTTCAGTGTTTTTGTAAATATACAAATCATTGTTATTGTCTATTCTGATTTAATCATTGATTATGAATCCTTCAGTTTTATACGAGATTATTGTGCTAATCAAAATGAACCAATCAGAATCGAGAAAAAATAAATCGAGAAAAATTGAGTGAAATCACTAATGAAAAAACCTTGGATAACTTCTGAACCAGAAAAGATGGTCATGCGAGGTATCATTGGATAGAGGAATAAATTTTACATTCTTTCCCCCATTAAAATTTTAGATTTACCTGTTGAAGGGTAAAAACAAAAAAGTGCATGGCATTTTTCGCTAATTTTTCATCATTTTTCAACTTTAAGACCAATTTTGAGGATAATCCAATCCAAAAGCACGTTTGAACTTATAAGCATCTTATAGAAAATTTTACGCTCTTTCAAATAATATCAAATTTTACTCTGAAATGTCTAAGGATCAAGTCAAAAAATTAGTTAAGTCTTCATTATGAAAATTGAGCTATTTCGCGAATTGCGCAAAAACTGAGCAACTTAGAAAATTTTTGGAAGCAGATTCGGAATCTGCGTAAAATTTTACACAGTTTGTCGCAAAAATTTATCGCAAATTTTTTTTAAATTTCCCCCAGTGTTATTAATATCAAATCATAACCAGAAGTGCAGACCTTCACGACTACGGGAAAAAGATGTATTTCTCACAGCCCGAAGAGTATGAGCACATTCAATTCCCATAGGTCAACTCCTGATGTATATATGTTACGTTCAATGTGTACACTCTGTACAGTGTATACACTGACGGACATTTAACTGAAATAAAAATTATTCATTTCAAGGATAGTTTTTTCTTTAATTACAATTTTAATTCGAACTAGGTTAAGTTAAAACCTCTCAACCTACAATTATAATTATAGTTATTCTAGGGGTCTCATATATGAAGTCGAACAAATCATTGGTATAATCATTTGTTATTCTATGCATAGAAATTCCTTAGTGTGAATAATAAAAGAGGGGTCTCAATAAACTATAGCTATCGAACAAGAATTACACAATCGTTTGGGCATTTAGTACACACCTCCCCACCTCTTTCGTTGTACTTTCATGTGAGTCATTGTGGCATGGTAGGATGATACGAAACGTGATTTTGGAATTTATCAGAATTAATTTCAACTCATGAAAATGTTAAAATTCCTGATTAGTTGATAATAAAAAATTCAATCATGCTGAAAATTTGTATACTGATGTAATTTTTTGTGCTCTATCTAATGATACTAAAATCATTACCCTAAGATGACGAAAAACCAAACTCCTCGTAGAAGCGACGTAAAATTTTTTTTAACATCTCAATCTAGAAATAATTTAATTCTAAGGATTAATATCTAAATTTTGACTAACTTCAGATCAATTTTATATTGGTTATTGAAATTATTCATAACGTGAACCACGAACTTCACAAATTTGATGTACTTGCATTTCATTGGTTGACAGTTTCGCTGATTTGGGTATATAACCAAGGCGTAAATAATTATAATCGTTAGAGCAGAGTGGGAAAGAAAACGGGTCCCTCACCTGTATTAGGGATGGTACCAAAAATTTTTCGACTTTTGTTTGTTAAGGCTAAAGCTAATCGAATCTTTGAGAACCTAATCGAATATGAGAAACTATTTTAAAAAATTATCTTATGTTAATTGAATAAAGATTCTTGATTGAAGAGAAAAAATTCTTCGTTAAAAAGTTGAATTATAGGAGTGAGAAATAAGAAGTTTCCTGTGTTTAAAAATTAGAAATTTATTCCGGTGATATGAAGATAGACATAGATGACATGTTCGAATTTTCAACCCATTTGAACTTGAAATAAGAGAGATAGAAGCACTTAAAGTGGGTTGACTTGGGGAGAAAAAATCTGAAATTCATCTCATTACTCATTAGTAGAGAGGTTTAAATATTTTAGTCAGATCCTCTTCTTTATATACTTTTTTTAGGAAGTATATATATGTACATCTAAACTTTTTGCAGAATTTTTTTAGTCTGAATTTAGTTTTACTTAGAAGTAGTACGCCATTTTTCCCATGAAATCTCATTTTTTATTAAAATCGTATTTTATTTGAATCAAATTATTAGATAGAATATTATATATAGATAGTCGGTGTTTGGACTGAAGAGAACCGACGAAAATAAAGCTTTATTCGCCAAAACAATTCTTTCGTTCGTTCTTAACTCCAGCATGACTCCAGGTCAACAGCCCAAAAATAATACAAAACATTCGATATTTGAAAAGAATTTCAAAATTAAAATTTTAGCCATATTTTAGCCGAACAGATAATTGGAAATTCATAAGATGATTCCAAATTTCATGCTTAACAAGTGCTTTAGCTCTTTTTACAGCTTGTTCCTGATATGTTAGAGAGCAAATTCGAATATTACAAAATTTCATGAACCCATCGAAAAATTTGAAATTCTCGCATATTTGGAATTTCTTTTTTGTTAGAAATATTTTTTAGGAGAAATATTGAATAATATTTTAATGAAAAAATTACAAGATTCAGAATCAGAGAAAAATGATCTAAAATTAGTTTTATAATAAAATTTATTAAAACTTAGGTCAATATTGGAATTCTCAGCCATGGTCATCCAAACGTTTCGACGGTGATTGTCTTCACACGCCTTCTTCAATGGTACGACGAGTTTATCAAAACCACTGAAGAAGGCGTGTGAAGACAATCACCGTCGAAACGTTTGGATGACCATGGCTGAGAATTCCAATATTGACCTAAGTTTTAATAAATTTTATAATTACAAGATTATTTGTTTCGAATTGAAATTGTTTTAAAATAAAACCCCGATAGAAGAATTGACTGGAATTGTTTGGAAAGATTTCTTCTTGATCAATAGAAAATAATCAACTCGCGAGTCAAGAAGTCTTCTTTTTTCAGAGTTGAATGAATTTTAATTGATTAATATTGCTTCTTTAAATGCTACAAGTTGTAGCCTACAACTTTTGCAACAATCAAATCATCTTTAGAGTAATCAAAGTCGATAAAAGGAGAATTTCGATCAAAATATCTTTGTGATACTAAAGCGAAACATAAATATGTTTTCCATGGAAATATTGAAAAATAAAAAATATTTTATTATCAATCGTTAATTAATTAAATTCTCGCGTCAAGAAAAAATTTGATAATCTTGCTTTATAATTGAGGTAAAAATTGCAAAATTAATCTGAGTTGCGAGGTGAGAAATGCACCAGCCCGCCCAACAACAGAACAGCCTGGGTCAGAATCTGAATGCGCTCTTCAGGAGAATTCGAATAATGTATAAAACATATATTCCGAAACCTATTTATGAACTTATTGCAATAAAAACAATGATTTTGAATCAAATTATTAACGTGATGAAACATTTGCTGAATTTGATTTAGGCCATCTAAAAGCTAAAATATTTTTCTCCTAATCATTTTCAATTTAGTAAAATAAGCTATCTAGATCAACTATTTCTATCAAAAACCTCTGAATCTTCGATGACTACTTGAGAGAGTTTTCACTAAAAATGGAACTTTGAAACTATCAGTGCCACTTGAAAAGATAAAAATTTTTGATAAAAATTTCCATAACTGGAACCAAAAATTCATTCTAAACCAGGGAAAATGAAATCGAACAGAAAACCACCAAAAAACCACTAAATATAATAGAATTGTAAAAACTATCCCCAACAGACATAGCGGGCAACTGCAAATTACAACTATCATCAAAAAGCAAAAGCAATTATCAGATTGGAAGAAAAATCAATTTGGACTCTCATTCTTCCGGAGCAACCAATCAACCGATATTGACCAATGGAAGGGCACAAATTTATGCATTGTAATAGTATTTATATCGTAACTGAGCTAGATTCTAATGAGAGCCGGCGAAATATAACGTTTATCACTATAATAATAATACGTCTGTCTTCTCTTACCTTCCTAATGATTTCAGAAACAAATAACAGTAAAATTAAAACTGAGATTAATTTCTTCCTATGAATTCAGTTGTAGAAGTAGAGTAGCTGAGTTATTTCAAAAAGTTTTCATGATAGATTGCCTACAAATCTAACCGATGATATCCAGTATTGCAACAGAGTTTTTGAATGTTGTTCAAAAACTTTAATGAGACTACGATCTTCGTTCATATTTTCATTATTCTCCATTAAACCCTATCGAGAAAACAAACTCAAAACTAATGCGATTCTAAATGAGATTCTAATGGGTATTCTTTTGATCCCTTCTTAGAAATTTGGTTTTCTATTGAATTTCCCAACTACTAATAAGTATATGAAAAGTAAATTTTAATAGTTTTGGTTAGTTTATCAAAGTCTAGCTTAAATTTTATATAATTTTAATTGTTGCGTAATAGGTGAGAATTTCCGATTTTATACAATCGCTAGGGCGAATCTCACAAAGGGGTTTTCAACCATTCGATAAAAACCATTTGCTGAATTATCCTTGGAAAGACATTGTCTGAACTATTCATTAATTTTACTAAACTAAGTATGATGCATATCTTAAGATCTTTCTATCAATCTAGGTAGAGAGCAAGATTGTACTTTTTAAGTCCCAACTTATCATTAGATCAGATGAACTTTCTCATGTAAGCCTTTTACAATTTTTAGTAGTAATAATCATGATTAGAGAGTTTAGATGAAAAGTAACCAAATTAGAACCCTTATAATTATCTCAGAGAGAAATATGAAAACATTCTGTGAAAGTACATTAAACTTGGATAGTTTTGTTTTATTTCACAATATTTGTACGCCTGTATTATGAGTTATATTCAACATTACATTAATTTTTGATATACAAGTTTCGAGATTTTTCTTTCTTAGCAAATCCGGTAAATCACAAACACCCTTGTATGCTTGTACCATGATACATTTACCAATTAATTTTTAAAAGATTTTTCTATTTCTTTTGAAGTGAGCAAAAGTAACACATTGTGTAGCATACTCAAAATAGATTTCATGTATACTCAACACAACCGCGAGATTACACGATGAAGATTACGAGTGGTCACCCCCTCATGTTGTTACATTTGAGAAATAGAAGAGAACAACACAGGCACAACCACAGGTAGAAGTCATTTATTACTTTCAAGTTTTCAGTAATCTCACAATATAATTACTGATATTATTTGAACTGAAGAAGGTTTGGAATTAAAAAAAGATCACTCTCATAAATATCAAATTTTGTCACCTTCATTCTTAGAGACAACAAGAGCTAAATTAAATCACAGAGAACATGACGTGAGTTGAGCAAATCTTTCAAATATCAGTCACACTTAATATCGAGAATTATTTCAGTGAATTACCGAATACAGCAACATTGAAACTTCCATCCAGCTTCGATCCTGCTGTTGATGCCAGACAAATCAATCAAATAATGAGCCAAAAGGGGGCTGGACCTGAAGACGTTATCCCAATAATTGTCCCAAGAACCATCAATATGAGAACACAGATCATGCTTGTCTACAACCAACTCTTTAATAAAGACATAATCTCTGACATAACCAACGGCAAGAGTAGCGAATTAGAAGATCTTCTCTATGTCATGTTCCACGGGCCAATTAATGCCACAGCCAAGGAGATGGCGAAAAAGTATAAACAAGAGGATGTTGATGACTTTCTTTGCTTGTTGAAAAACTCTGAATTGCAAGATTTTCGAAAGGCCTATGACACATGTAATCCGATTGTTATAACTCTCTTTATAAAATTTAGATATTAGATCTGAGAAGAAGCCCAAACAACTCGAGGAGCTCATCAATGACAATACAAAGGGTTGTCATACAAAGCTGATCACTTCTTTGATTGACGGGAAAAAGGAGGAACTTCCAGTGGACGAGGTCATGGCCTACTATCAAGAAAATAAATCCATTGCAGGTCTTGTTGACACAAATCTCGTCTGCTCTGATGCTAAAGCTCTTCATGATGCTGTCGAGTAAGCGGTGTTATATTTTTAATTTTTAACAGAAAGAAAAACGTCAACGAAGATGTCTTCACAAGCATCATCTGTGCTAGGAATGACCTTCACTTAAAGTGCGTCTACCATGCATTCAAGAGTGTAAGTTGGTTCATTCTAAACTTTCTCCTTCTTCCATTCTAGGCTTATAATGTATCTCTTGTTGACTATATTGATAAGCATGTCTCAAAGAATCTTAAAAACACCCTCAATTCACTTGGTAGGTCGATTAGATTGAGAGAACCCTAATTCTGAATTTCTCATAAAATATTTCTAGTTATGAAGGCAACTGATGAACGTCTCTTGGTCACAGCCCAGCTCTACAACTCGATGAAGGGTCTTGGTACCAAGGAAAAGTCTCTTGGTAGAATCATTGCCACAAGGGCTGAAAACGACTTGGAAGTACTCAAATTTCTCTACGAAGAAAGAGTCGGCAAAAGTCTAGCGGAAACTGTAAACTCAGAGACTAGCGGTGACTTTAAGACCTATATAATGTGCTTGTTGAATGTCCCAATGAAGACCAAATAACTTTTCGATCAGAAGAAATTAAATTCTCTATTCAAAATTCTGTTTTTTTTCTGAATGCAGTAATTATAATGTTATATATTTATTTGAATTCTACAAAAGAAAGTTTTATTCATGTCTTGTTTTGCAAAAAGAGCACAAGAAAAGTATCGAGTTAGAGAAAAAAGAAAAATCGAATTTGCATAGAATTTCATCAGACGGAACCTTGTTCTTGGAAGAAAATAAATATTCTTACTACTAAACGTATAATTTCATCTCTCGCTCTGTGAGAAATTGAATAATCAATATGGCTTGACACCTCTAAATTCTTATTTGAAAAAATTTTAATCTTGAATTAATTACAGGTGATGATCATAGTACGAATATTTAGACACTAAAGTTTATTTTTTCAATGTGAAAAGTACCGATTATTGGAAAGATAAAGACACAGCTTTTAGTAATTTCAAATTAATCATTCAAATTCTTGATCAAATTTAATAGAGTGTAAGATATTTTCTTTGTAAAAAGTTTACCTATTCGAACATAGCATGAACATACAAAATACACAAATATTTTTTGAAGAATAAAAAATTTCAATCGGGCAAAAATTAGGCCGTTTTTTGGATTTAAATTTCAATTTTGAGTTTTCCTTAACTGCTATGGCCAATTTCGAATTTCTTTAAATCTTTAAAAAAAGGTTGAAAAAGTAGGTGATTGGGGCATTTCTGAAATTTGAGTTTCGGTCTGATTTAAATATTTTCTATTTCAACAACTATGGAATTGGAGAAAAATTTGTGTTCCTGACTACCATTAATTATCCCAGCGGAATCTCTACGAGCGCTTGAGCCGCGGATCGTTAACACGCTGAGTTACGTGCCCGCTCCCAATGTAGACATACATAGAGTTTCCAATTGCATCTGGTGCATGAATAGAAAATCTAAAACTTTTTTACTAAACTACTTTAAAGTGAAGGATAATAAAATATAATAATTATTGAATCTCATTCTAACTCATTAATCAATTTTCAATCTATCTATTGGGAACAGACACTATAGATTCATTTTATATCACTCATTGATACTATTATTATTATAATTATGATTTACCTAACTAACTAATAAAGCCCCAATTCCAATATCTTAGTCCATAACAGTTGGCGATATGGTCATTGCTTTGATTTAAAAAAAGAACGTTCACGAAGGAAAGTGAGCATTTTACAATTCCAATAAAACTAGACGCCCAAATCATTAGAAAGCGTAAAATCGAGGCAACCTAGATATCGATCGAAAGCTAACCCAGTGAATCTGAACTCATCTATATTGATTAATCTTTCAACTTTCGATAGAAAAGATGTTGTTATGTTCGAATATATGCCAAGTATATCCTGTAAAAGAACACTATGATTCGTATCATTAAAATCTTTTTTTTATATTTTTACCCATAAAACAGGTATTATGGTCTTGAAACGTTAGACATAAGGAAATGATCTTCAAGGAAATACTTTATTCGACAAATATTTAAAACATTCTCCAATAGCCAAAAGAAATTCAGTGTAATAATCAATTGCCAAATGTGTATGTATATTTAGAGTGTATCTCCATGATTGTGAATGTTTCTTGAATAAGAAATGTGTCTCGTATATTTTCTCTCTGTGACATCATAAAAATCTCTATAGTTAATAATCAATAATAACTGATACACAACCAACAATTTATGACATCAACATTCGTCAAACATCTTGTTCATTCACAAAATCAGAGATAGAAAAACCTGTTTTTGAGCATAGATTAAAATTCAGTCCTCTCTCTTACATACTCACCCATCCCCCCATTCCAAATATACAGCTTAGAGTTTTAATAATACTTTTTAAACACAAGGCTGGGGGTAATAACTGTTCTCATGATGAAAACATCAATTGTAAGTTGTCCTTTCTTTCTATCTGAGTTCATATTGTTGATTTTCTATCAAATCTTTTCTGTTCTCCAATCACTTTGGAGAAATAGATAACTTTTATATTCAAGATAAAAATAGACTCTTGAAGATTTTATTCTCTTTACGTCAAGAAATGAGTAAGCTACCAGATACAGCAACATTGAAATTGCCAAGCACTTTTGACCCTGTCACCGATGCTCAGGCAATTCGTACAATAATGAAAAATAAGGGAGCTACTGCAGAAGATGTTATTGAAGTTATCGTCCCAAGAACCATTCATCAGAGAACTCAAATTCGATCAACATATGAACACTTGTTCAATTCTGTAAGTTTCAATCCTCTTATTTTTACCTAGGATATTATTGGAGACATAACCAACGGAAAATCAAATGAGCTCGAAGATCTTCTCTACATAATGTTTTACGGCCCCATTAATTTCACAGCCAAAGAGATGGTTAAGAAATTCAAATCTGACGATATTGATGACTGTTTGATCACATTGAAGAATGCTGAATTGGTTGACTTCAGAAAAGCCTACGAGACATGTAAGTATTGATTTTATCTACATTTTATCTACCTTTCAGTTAAGAAGAAGGAGAAAAAGCCCAAAGAATTGGAAGAGGCCATACAAGACCACACAAAAGGTCTCCATACCCAGCTTATCCTTTCCATTCTGGCTGGAAATAAGGAGGAAATTCCCTTTGAAAAGGTCAAGGCTCATTTTGAAGAGCACAAGAGCATTGATGGTATTGTTGATGCGGAACTAGTCTGCTCTGACGCCAAGGCTCTTCATGATGCTGTTGAGTGAGTTTTTTTCATCTCATAATTTTTCAATTTATTGTAATTAAATTTTCTCACTTTCATTAGAAAAAAGAACGTCAATGAAGAAGTTTTTGTCGGCATCATTGGAAAGAGAGATGACTTCCATTTAAAATGCGTCTACACAGCCTTTAAGAATGCATACGGGACCTCTTTGGTTGAATATATTGATAAGCATGTCTCGAAACCATTGAAGAATTCTCTAAACACTCTGGGTAATTTATTGATTTGTAGATTGACTTTCATAAATGAAAAGAAAATTATTTTGTCTAGTTATGAAAGCTGTCGATGAACGTTTATTGACCACTGCTCAAGTGTACAACTCAATGAAGGGCCTTGGAACCAATGAAAAAATGCTCGCAAGAATTATCGCCACCAGAGCAGAGAATGATCTTGAGATTATCAAGTTTCTCTACGAAGAGAGAATCGGGAAAGGTTTAGCTGAGACAGTTCATTCAGAAACCAGTGGAGATTTGAAAACTTACCTCTTGTGTCTGCTAGGTGTTCAAATGAAATCAAAATAATCATCTTCATATCATTATTTAGTCTGATCAAGAATAAAGAAGCAAAATCTGATCAATTTTTCGACTGCTTTTATTTATTTATTCTTCTATCAGTAAAAAAAACTAAATAAAAATTATTCAAAAAAAAGATCTTTTGCTACTCTCCAAATAAAACTTTTAGGTCCTTGGTTTCTTGGTATGGGTCCCTCATTATTTTTCTATCCATCTCTTTTTAGTGCGTCAGTGTGCAGTGAACCACTTGTGTTTATCGATTTTAACAAAAGAGAAAAAATTAATATTCAAAATTAGCATATCTGGCCAATAGAAAATATGCTTGATAGAGTTGTAATCGTAAAGGTATGAATGTTATTTCTCCGAATAATACATTAGTAAGGTGTTTTGTTACCTTGGTGAGAATACACAAACAAATGTCATAATAATTTTTCGAGTTTTTCCTTCTCATTTCCCAAGAAATTTCTTTTGCAATAGGACTAAGGATGTCAGTTTCGTTGGAAAATCAAAAATATTACTATGAAATGCTGTTCATCATATTTGTGGCCTGCCTCTTGGCCATAGGAACGTTGATGCTGACTAGTTTGGTATTGTTATATCAGAAAATGGTTAATACCTTTGTCAAGAATGGCGTTTACCTTACATTAATTATTGTATTGTTGATAACAGGATTCGTAGCAACCCTCTACTGGCCACTGAGAGATGAAATAATCCAGTTAAATGTCGGAGACCAACTTGTCCAGGGTAATACAGGTCCGATGAATTTGAAGAGGAATCTGAAAAATCTTTTTTGTAAGAACCTAGAAGTTAAGACTAACGATACAGGGAACGAAAATATTCGGGTGTGGATTGTGGCCACAGCTCCGAATGTTGAAGAGAAAAGTTCAATTTATCGAATTAAACTGAATACTGACGGTCGACCGATCCGCTTCCGATTTAACGCAAACGACAAATTCCGTTTCCAAAGTGAAGACAAGAACAACCAGATAAACGCAAGTATATCGATTTTTCAGGGAGAGAATAACTTCAAGAGCTGGGTCAGTCAGCCGTATCCGCATTTGAATTATCAAGAGGTTTCCAACCAGTATATCTGGAGTAAAACAAATCTCTATGGCGGTACAGACTATGTGACAATTGATACAGCCAACCTCTATACGATAATCGCTTCAAGGAATTCTCATCATCAAACAGTTCCCAATGCTCCCCCAGGTACGAGTAACGAGGAGAACTCTGGTATTATTGAAATCGACAGGTTTCGTTACACTCCAACTCACTGTGATCCGATAATTTGTGCTGACATAAGCCTTGGTAATTGTAGAAAAAAGGAACTGTTATCTCGCTTCATTATTGATTTCAAAATTGGATCAAATCAAAATGGAGAAATTTCAAGCCTAGCTTACCGATCAAGTCATCTACGGATCCATTGTACTGTTGATTATGTTTTTATGATCATTGTATTCTCTATTATACCAGTCTTGATAATCCTAGCTACGATAATGAATTGGCTACGTGAAACAGCCCGTAAGAATTCAATAACTTCATCAGCTATGACAGTGCCTCCGGGTGGGACTATGCGACAGCCAACTTGTGCATTCGAAAATCGAAGCTACACAAACTATTGAGACAGTAAATGCACGCATAAAATTCGGAATTCTTCAATCATTTTCTACAAAAATAAACTCTTTATTCAATTACAATAAAATACTACTTGAAGCCAAAATAAAATTTTTATTTTACAAGTTTTCAATTTCGATAAATCCCGATATCCTCTGATAGGCAGCTGACCAAATGTTTGAGATTCATTTAATTTTTAACAAAGCTAGATGTAATATGAACTTTTGATTTTTACAAAGTTCTCAATTTTTTCTTCAGGAAATCCAGATTGATCAATCAATGATCAGTGATCATTGATCAGGCTTTCATGGAATTTGGATCACGAGGGCCTCTTTCACAATAGATACAGAAGAAAACATGCCAAAGTAGCGCCAAATTCCTATTTAATTTTTTTCTTCATATCGTGAAAGTGATAAAGAAAATTGAGAATTTTATGTAGAAGGCATAGTAAATTAAAAGCTACTAGATTTACATAAAAGTATACAAAAGATTACTAATTTTTAACTTCAGTTCATGGAATCTGATTGGCCTATCAGGATAAGGGTTCAAGATGGCTAAATTTCTTCACTATCTCAAGTTGTTATCACATTTTACGCTTTAATGTCCGTGTACACTATGTACAGTGTACAGGTTTGTTACATAGAATTTTCAAGCTTATAATTCAGAATGAACACTGAACCAATGAAAGAAAGTCAAAAGGGTTTCTCGAAAAAACTCTATACCATGTCTATTTTTATTTAAATCTTTTTTCAAAGATTTTACTGAATTCTGTGTGTCTTGCTGCACATTATTTTTAAGATTTCTCTTAGCCCTCTGAACTAAAACAACAATGAATGGATGTCACAATTGAAGTATCGTGAGTCATAGATTATAGCTGGAAATTGATATTATTCAAGGACTTTTACAAGTATTTGAGTTCTTAGAATTTGTAACACGAGTAAAAATACTCTCATATTTAGTTCTGACCTTAATTATTTTAAATTGAGAAATATGGTCGGACAATTAACAGTTATAATGAATGGCTTGTGAAAGAAATTGTAAAAACTTCTCTTAGGTAATTCTAGTATTCTAGAAAAGAAATATTAAAAATAAATTGAGCTATGGAAGTAGTTCTAAATTGTGTGGATACACAGAAATTTTTGCTGATTTCAATGTGAGAGAGTGATCAAAGGTTGATTTTAAGGATCGCAATAAGACAAAAAACCGAATATCATCATAAAAATTTTCCTTTTCTATCATGTGTTGAATTAAGTCATCCTTAACTTTGGCTATGCTATTATAAAAATTTTGATAAATTCGTCATTTTTGATCTTGAAATATAAAATTTCGTCGACTTTCAAAAAATCAAAATTCAATTTTAACACGATTATGGGCGATTTTCAAAACTAGGTTCTGCATATGTAATTTCTTTGACTAATTGTGATCCTTAAAATCAACCTTTGATCACTCTCTCACTTAGAAATCAGCAAAAATATTCAAATCAAAGTTCAAAAAAATGGGAATTTGGCGCTACATCAAGATTTCAAATTTGCCGTATATTCTTTAAAAATTTATTTTTTTTTCTCCGTTTCGTGAAAGAGATCCTCACGATCTAGATTCCAAAAAATCTTGATCAAATTCGATGAAAAAATTAACAATTTTGTAAAAATCATAAATTCCCATCTTCATATCTTAACTAGGTGTATATCGACACCGAAAGGGTTAACACAATTCTTTTTCCTAAAAAAATGCTTTAAAGTTTATATAATTCAATGTTAAAGCCCTTCTGACTTCCAGTCTCTGACTGATGACTTTTAGTTAAAATCTCCCAATTCTTCATTAAAAAACCTCGAATGGTCATAATTAGATTATTAGGTTTCATGTATTGAGGGTGAGAGATTGTTATGATCAGTTGACAATAGAGAAATATTCATTGAGAATAATCACAAAGAAGATGGAAGCCTCATAAAACAACCATTTCTTGGGTATCTTTGACTAAGATAGATGTTCCTTTCAGTGGAGTTGAGTTTGAGAACTTCGAAATAGAATAAATGACTAAATTGATTCTTGGGATCAATAATAATTGAAGTTTTGTTCATTTATTCATGAAACCCTTAGACAGAAAGAAGAAAAGTACATTTCTGTAGAAAAGCTGCGTGTTAAAAGATCCAATTTTGAATTAAAAAAACAGAATAAAACGGTCAGAGTAATTTTAGCTATATTCATCATGAATTACTATATCTTACTATTATGTCTGATAGTCATGACTGTCGATGCACGGCGCATGACAGTATTCAAGGGGGATAAAATCGAAAATTCATCCGAATTTCCCTTCCTAGCTTACCTGTTTCTCGATAAATTTGCTTGCACTGGTAGCCTGGTTAGTACAAAAAAGGTTTTGACTGCTGGCCATTGTTTCTGTTTTCAAATTACATATGCACAAAAATATCACGCCTATGTCGGCTTAGTTGATAACGAAAAAACCGAAAAGTCTTATGCTTTTGAAAATATCATAATGAAGCCAGAATATCTTCAAATATGCCAGAGACATCTCAAATCTGAAACTAGTAGCCTAATCAGCGGTCATGATCTGACAATGGTAACCCTCGCGAAAAATGTTCAACTTAGCCCATTCGTTAGTCTTGGCATAATGAACTTTGACGACCCTGTCAAAAAAGATACTTCTGTGATTGTCGCTGGATTCGGGTTAGACTCTTCAGATGCTAAAAAGGATATTGGTCTTCTAAAGTATGGCAATTTAAAGGTTACTGACTGTTTATTTTCGGCAGAAATAATTCAAGAGATGAACGATCCCATTTGTATCATTCATAACAGTGAGAATATTCAGAATGCAGATGTTGGTGACTCTGGTGGTCCCTTATTGTTGGCCAGTAATAAGGATATTGTTGGTGTTGTCTCTGGTGAGAAAGGAGCAGTTGTCATGACTAATGGAAATAAAGCACAGGTCAGATTTGATGTATACACGAGAATAAGAAATTGCCACAAATTCATCCAAGAAAATATATAAATCGATAAAATAAATAAAGTGAATTAATATCTAAAACATTTAGTTGATATTCCCACTTGATCGTGAATAATTTTTCTAATCAAGATCAAGAATACTTTCTTGATGATGGAGAAAAGTTCAAATGAACTGTAATAGTGGTATCATGGGGTTCTGAATAGAAAAACTTGACAGTAATTCAATAATGAATGATTTAAACAAATTCGCTTATTTTTGTCAAATTGTTTTTTCGAAAATTTTCTTATTTGAGACCAGAAAAAATAACAGCTTGAACCGTTATGTGGGAATTAATTTGGTGGCATTCATTCTTCTTAGTATTCTAAATTAAATTGGGTTTCTTCATGGTGGTTAAATATATTTTAATTTACTCAACGTGTTTGATAAGATAAAGAGTGAATCAATGTTAGAATAAATTAAACATTTTTATTTACAAATATAGAAAATAATACAGAAAAATATATAATTGTATTTTGTAACAATTGTATTTTGATACAATTTCTGCAATATTTACAAAATTTATCGTGTTGATTTCAAAAAAAGACATGATGATAATCATGAAGCAGACTTGTTGCTAGAGTTGGATGCAGAGTCTGCATTTGTAGAATGATCATACAACTTTGTACCTTCCACGACTGCTCATGGAATTGTTTCCCTGCTGTAAAAGAAAATATTAATTTGAGTTTTGATTCAAATTCAAGGGACATCGTTGATATTTAAAATTTGAATGGTATCAGAATAAGCGATTTATTTGAAAAACTAACTTTTAGTTCAGGAGATATTTTTTACCTAAAAATGGTCAACTCAAGAGATGACTTCAAGGTAATCACATTTTCGAATTCTACGAGATATGGTTTCTCGATAAATTTTCAATGAATAATAAGCTGTATAGTTCATTCGAAAGAATATTAGGTCTTCTTTCAGAAAAGTAGTCGAGAAATTAATTTTAGATTTTTTAAAATTAGAACTATAGCTTGAGAAAATTAAATTTCAGATGTATATGATCCGTTAGGGCTTAAAGAATCAATCTTGTTAATCGGTTTCAAGATTATCTGATAGCTTTATTAGAATTCGGTGAACATATTAATCGTAAAAAACTAAAAATTACAATTAATTGAATCTTTAATCTATTTAGTCTATTTTCAGTTAGGTTATCATACTTTTTAAAAATTCTTTGCCTGAGACAAAAGCTTTAAATCGTTCAAAAGATCATTTCAGCACTTCATTCAGTGTAATTTTGATTGAGTCCAACTTAGAATTTAGCTTCAGAGGAATGAACTGACCTGTTACTAGTATCAGATTAGATGAATTCCCAGGGATTTAACTACTAATGAGTATGAGATCATTTGAAAAATAGTAAAATATCAACAAAAAAAGCGAATGTCAAAAAGGTTAGATATGTCAGATATGATACAGTGATTTCTTCGAAAAATAAGCTTTACATATGAAAAGGGTCCAACATCGAGATTACTTGAAAGTTAATATTGAGTAATTAATCAGGTGAAATTCAGTAAAGATGATCAATAATATACTCTTCTCAACATTGTGGGTCAATAAATTTGCTTGCAGAGAAACATAAAATTCAAGAGACTTGCGTAATACAAAAATAATTTTGAATGTTAACTTGGATTTCTTCTCCAACTCGACTTGTGATTCAAATCACAAATCAACAGTGATTCACGAATTGAAAGAAAGCAATCTTCAAGTATGAGCAAAAGTGAGTTTTGTAAAAGATCAAGATTTGAATGTGCAATTGATTTTTTTTTCTACAAGAAACAAAATCTCAACCATTCTTTTGAAAAGTAAATTGTATACATTTGAGATAGAGATAACGGTTTGAAGATTATAGATTGAAGCAATCAGATAACAAAAAGAACAAAAAATATTAAAATTAGTGTGTATTATACAACTACTTTTAAGTAGAGACATGGAAATATTATGAAAAAAACTCACCAATTTTACTAGCTCCTCCTTGATGATTCTCATGACTTCTTTCTTGGCTAGGGCAAGATTCCTCTCTGAGGTCGCCTCAAGACTGACATACAAAGGTCTTTCATCTGCATTTGTATTCTCGGTTATTACACGTTGCTTTAGTTTACCAGGAGGTATGAATATTCCACGAACAGAGACACCGACTTCACAGTACTCGGATAAATGCTGGAGAGTGTCCCTGCTAGTGACTCGCCATCGAACATTTTGAGGGAAATCGTTTATTTCTAACTCTTCCTCATATCTGAAGAAAAAGAATTTTTAAAACTGCGCCAAATTTTTTTAATGAATTATTCTACTACAGAATTGTTGTAAAAGCCACTTACAAGTTACAAAGTCTTGTTATCGCAGGAATCAGTGGAGAAACAATCTCATTCAAAAATTCTCATAAAACATAAAGCTACTTTCAATGAATTCGAGAATTTATGATCTCAGACTTTTCATCAAGATTTTGAGATTTTCCCAAGATTTTTTGGGAGATGAATCGAAATTCAAAAAATTTTTGAAAAAACGTTTGTTTAGAAAAAATTTCAGTTGGTTCGATTTTTTTTTATCTTTTTTTGATTTCAAAGAATCAAACGTTATTTTTCAGAATCATCAATAGACAAAGATGATCCTTCAGATTTAAGAAAACATCCATTTATCGTGCGATAGTCAACTGAGATCCGAAATCAGTTCAAATTAACGGTTCTTTAAAAAATTTGTTAGTGATAATTGGTTTCTTTGTCTATTGATGACCCTAACTCTATTGATGAAGAGTATTTCGATGAAATAAAAACATACTTTCTAACAGTATTATCACTGCTTGTAGGAGCACAAGATTCTTCAGGAAGATCACCCATCGATTTGAGGAAGCCGAGTTTAGCATTGAGTCTAGATGCTGCCTGTTCTGCTAAAGACTTGCTCTCTGACATACTCAGGTTAGCACGAGCATTAGCTGAAGCTTTGGCCCTTATCTTTGCCATTCCATCGATGAGACTATTCGCTTCTGATGTCTTGTTCAAGGCCAACTGGTTTGCTTTCATGATGGCCATTTTCAAAGCTGGATTATTGGGATCATTGTGAGGTTGAATCTGGAAAAATAACAAATAGATTATTTTGAACCCAGAATAATCACTGACCTCTCATCAAAAAGAACTTGGTACAGGTGCCCTGTAACGTTCTATATTTCCTGATAGAAGTTAGACCTTTTTTGAATTTCCCAAATATTCACTTTTTCAAAATTTCATCTCTAATTCAAAAATTCTCATTCGCGGTCAATGGAAAATTCAGATTGTTGGATTTATCATGATAATCAATAGATTCTAGGAAATTCATCCGTCAATTTCGAATCATTAGATTAAAACATGGGCATTTAATTCCACTTCAAAATCAGCTCAAAATTAAGAAAACAACCTAATAAGTAAAATGGCCAGAATTGATCAGAAAATTTTTTTGTATTTTGAGATGTCTACAAAAATATTGAATAAAGAAAAAAGTTGATGGTAGCTATTTCAGAAATAAGGCCTTTATTTCGGGTAAACTCATCACTGATGAGTCATCAGGCATGTATCCTACTGAGTGCCCGAAATAAAGGCTTTGTTTCTGAAATAACTGGCATATTTTTTATGAAAAAGTTGATATTTTTTTAATTTCCACATACTTTACTATTATTGTACTCAGTTTTGTCGACATCAACAACTTTTCTCTTAGAGGAGAACATGTCTTCAATTTTGGCATCCCAGTCGATTTCTTTGGTGACTGTGGATAATTCTGTTTCATCGTCAGAGTCCTGTAAGCCCATGGCTGCCTTTTGGAAGGCTTTCCTCTCGTTGTTGAGTTGAGCTTCAGCCTCGTCAAAGTGGAAGCCGCGTCCACGAAAACCACTACTCAGAGTAACTTTCTTCCCTTCCTATCGAAGATGAATTTCGAAAAATTTTATTAAAAATAATTTTGGTCAAATTTAAAACGAACAGCTTCCATTCTAGCCTTGTATTTATTCCACATGTCATAGAGGTCTTGTGGGACATCTTGGCCAGCCAACTTGAAAGCTTTCACAATATCACCAGAATTTCGTTCCTGATCAGCAGTGATAAATGTATATGCGTAACCCTTTCTGCCAGCTCTACCAGTTCGTCTAGAAGAATTAAGGACTAGTTATTATTAGAGCATCAAAAATATGACCTAAAAACTCAAATCTGTTATTTTTATGATACTTGATGTTGCAGTTTTTGGCATGTTTTGAAAAGATTAGAATAGAACACGCTGCATGAAGTAATCAAAAAGTCAATCATGGGAAATGAAAGAATTAATTTGATTGGTGAATTAGATTAGAAATGGGGATATTCTATAAATAAGACCTATAGATATGTCTGATGAAAAAATATGACAAAATTCATTCAGGTAATATAAAAATTCAAAAAGCATTATAGCAATAGCAGCTTATTAAATTTATCGATCAAAGGTTGAATTTTAGTTAATAGATGTAAATTTTAACTTATTATTAGGGCCTAAAGTTTCAGACCTCATAAATATATTTCACAAATTTATGTCATAATTCAAGTCCAATCGAAGTCTCAAAGAAAATAGTTATACCGTTTATAATTATAAGTAACACGAATATTTAATTGATCTTCTAATATCCTCATGAATCAGAGGCATTAAAAAATAGATATGAAGAAAAAAATAGAAACATACCCGCAACGATGGACGTAGTCTTCGTAATGATTTGGACAATCATAGTTGACGACTAGAATCAACTCAGAAACATCAAGGCCACGAGCGGCAACAGATGTGGCAATGAGAATTTTTATATTACCCTTTTTAAAGTCAATGATAACGGAATCTCTGTCATATTGGTCAATACCGCCATGAAGAGACAAACATGGATGGCCGTATTTCATGAGGACTCTCATTAATTCATCGGCTGCCTCTTGTTTATCAACAAAGACGAGGATACTGCCCTCTGATTGATAAAGGCCCAAGAGTTCCAGCAATTTCAAAGTTTTCTCTTCTTCCGTCAACAAAACCTAGGCGAAAATTTTATAGATTAATCCAATTGTAGTCAAAATAGTTATGATTTTTCAAAAAATCTCATTTTTTCATCTAGAATTCGTTTGAGTGTGTCAAAGATTTTTAGGAATCCAGAAAAATATGGTCATTTTGGATTTGAACTTTAAACTGAAATTTTTATTGATTTGAAAGTGGTGAATGGTCGAAAAAAGTTTTATGATCAGAAAAGCCTATTATTACTATAGAATTCTCGGCAGATTCATCATTTTGATTTATCGAAAATCCATTCATTTTCAATTCGTGAAGAGGAATCGAATCATTAGATCAGATTTAGCATATTGAAAAACTTCTTTTCACCACACCACCAACTTACAAATCACTAAACATTTTCAGTTAGAAAAATGGGAATTCAGCGTCAGAATGACCACATTTTTCTTAAAAGTAATTCTTTGAATGGAAAAAGTAGAAAACATGATCGAGATTCCTTAGAATCTGTAATATATTCGAATTCTTGGTGAAAAAATCAGACTCACAACGTGTTGTTGTACATCTGAACAGACGACAGATCTTCCACCAACTGTAATTTCAATAGGATCCTTTAGAGCTTTCCTAGCTAGTAACTCCATTTGTCTGGGAAAAGTTGCTGAAAACATGACAGTTTGACGATCAGGCCTAGCATTTTCGAGAATTCTCATGACTTGCGGTTCAAAGCCAAGATCAAACATTCGATCTGCTTCATCGAGTACCACATAAGTACAACGAACAAGGTTTGTAACACGCCCTAAGTGAAAATTAAAATGTTTAATTCGAGTTTAAAAAGATGTTTATTCAACCAACCTCCATTTGCAGCCAACATGTCAATCATTCTACCCGGGGTGCAAACGATAATTTCAGCTCCTCTCTTGAGATCAGCAATCTGTTCGCTGATGCCTGTGCCGCCGTAGACGCACACAACTCTAAGATCTAATGAGGCACTGAGACGTTTGGCCTCCTTGAAAATCTGCAGGGCCAATTCACGGGTTGGCGTGAGGATCAGAGCGATAGGACCTTCATTTGATTCTAATGGCTCTTGGGCTTCGATATGCCTCATGAGGGGAACTAAAAAGGCAAGAGTTTTACCACTTCCAGTTTTAGCTATTCCAATCATATCACGACCACTCATGATGACTGGAATCGATTGACACTGAATTGGTGTCGGCTTCTCAAAGTTGAGCCTGAAAATCATCATCAATTAATTAGAGTAAAATAAGAAAATAACGCTCGAGTTATTCTATTATGCTTTGATATTTACTTTAGAATCGTCATGCTTACTTTTTGAGGCAATTCAAAATCTTTGAGCTAACACCAGCCTGTACCCAGGTTTTGAGAGGTTTCGGACAATCTTTACCTCTCACCCGTATATTTTCCAATTGGATACGATAATTTTTCACTTGTTCACGAGTCATTCTGGCCAGTTCAGCGACTTCAATGTAAAAGTCCTTCTTAAAGGGTTTATACTCCATTTTAGTGTGATCAATGGTGATAAGTTTACATTGCTTTTGTTGGAAGTTGGCCAAGGCATCTGCAAGGGAATCTTGTTCCTTCTCGGGTTCATCCATTTCAGGGTTAAACTTGAAAGAGAAAGTAAAATCTTGAAAGTCTAAACAATGTGTTAACCACTATAAATGCCAAGAGACTAAAGCAAAGAGTATGTTCTGACCTAATAAAAGCTGAATGGCCATGATAAATAATTGGCAAGAATTTAATAGTGAATTATGATCATAAACTAGATCAAAGAGTCTGGAATGAATCAAGTCAAGAATAGGATTTTAATTAAAATTAACAAGTTTAGAAATAGTTGAAGCAATAGAATTATTATAAAAAAGATTATCTTGAAGGTTTTCTTGGTCCAATCCCCAAAAAGATGTCTCCCTCTAGCTAAGAAGAACTACCTCATCTGCAGTGCTCTACTCGAAATCCACGCCTAATGCAACCAGTCAGTAGAACTTCTGAGAACTTCAAGAAGATATTCTAAAATTTGTACCAGAGTGACATTCATCTATTTTGATAATTTTTTAAAATAATAATCTAGAATATATAAAGAAAAACATACATCAAGAACATCCTGATTTGGCTCCATAACTTCTCCCTTGCCTTTGATCATGAGCTTTTCGCGTAATGCTTCAATGTTTTCAGTTTTTAGCTTTTTAACGTTTTTCTTTGCAAACGGGAGAATGGGAATAATTCTCTTCTGATCTGACTTTTCAATCTTTGGCTGGGGTTTCACTTTGCTAACCTTTTCTTGTTTAGTTTTATCCTCAACTTTGGCAACATTCTCATCAAGATTCTGAAAATCAAGTTTACGTAGACAATGAAAAAAACACAAAATTCTTTGAAAGAAAGAAAATAATGAGAAAAACTCACACTCATGAAATCATCTAATGGATCAACTTCATCGACTTTCTCTTCTTGCTTAACCTCGGGGATATCTAGCTTAATTTCTTCAGAGTTTTTCTCGTCTTTCTTTTTGGCAGATTCCTCTGTTGATTTCCCATTATCATCGTCGTCGTCGTCATCCTCGAGAGTCCAACTTTTAGTCTTGATTGTTTTTATTGCTTCAGCGACAGTATACTGACTTGCCTCTACATCTCGTTGAATTTTTCTCTCTTTACGCCACAATTCAATTCTTTCCCTTCGTCTTTTCATTTCCTCTTCGAGTCTTTTCTGTTCAGAGATTTTATCATTTTTATCCAAATCCAAAGCTCCCTCACGACCAGTTTTCAGGACTTCAGCCTTTAAAAGGCTAGATATTTCATTCTGTTTAGATTTTGAAGATTCCTTGGAAGATTTACTATCATGTTTTGAATAGCGGTCACGAGATCTAGAACGGCTTCTTGAGTGTCTAGAACTCCTATGACTTTTGTGGCTGCGAGAAGAATGGCTTGATTTTTTTCTAGAATCACTTTTACTCCGACTTCTTGACCTTCGTCTAGTAAAATTATCAGATAAACGTAAATAATATCATTTTTCACTTACCGTCCCATTTGAAAATTTATAAATTTGCAAATTTAAAACAATCAAACGACAAATTTTATGACAATTAGTTCTTAAAAATACCCGCGAGACTTTAAATTGAAAATTTCTGAAATTAAATATCTAAAGATTTTAGATTCTAAAATCAGTGATTTTAATTCATCTGAAATAACTTGTTTCCAGCAACAAGCTTCAAAATTAAATTAAAGATGATTTTGGTATAAGAATATTCAGAAATAATTACTAATTTCAACCAACTGTCCATCTACCGTTTGGACTGAGAGGATCTCAGTGAAAAATTTTCAGTTAAAGGTGTATAAGTATGAATATTCTTTTTCAAAAAAGGTTAAGAATTTCTGCAGCGAAAAAAATGCACGAAAAATTTCCAAAAACGTAATAAAAAAAAGTTTCTTGTTTTTACTGACGTTAATTTATGTAATAAACAGATTAATTTTTATATATTAATTTACATGCTTATACTTGTTAGTAGTTTACAAATTTAATAAATAATTAATTATTTTGAATAATAAAATTACACCTCGAATTGACAGAATGTTAAATATCTTGGCAACGATTTTATATTTATTTGTTTTAATTAACACCATTGGATCAGCATGTATAATTTTCTTTCTCACCTAGGTGGTACGTTTTACAATCATTCTATACATAAAAAATCTCTTCGTGTTGTTGCAAGTCATTTAAATAGTTTTATTCACTTATTAGTCTGAAAATACATCATGTACACATTTTTCATCCTCATGTCCTCATTAATCTACATTATACCACCAATTTATATATATAATACTATTGTTATTACCAAAATAATTGTGTATTTTCTTATGCAAATCAAGGGGAAATTTATGCATACAACCTGTGTTTCTTGTATTTTTTACATTTTTCTTTGCTTTGTTGAAAAAAATAAATATTTCATTCAAAGACGCATATTTTTTTCATTCTTCAATGCTATACAATTAATTTCTCAAAAGCCTAAAATCCTATATTTCTTTTAAGGTTTGATATTTATACGTACAGTTGGTTGATGTGAAGTTGAGAATCTGGATTTTACAAAAATCTCAAGGATTCGATTTTGTTAACCTCCTCGTTTTAAATCTAGATTAAATTTTTAATCTATAAACTTATGAATTAGATATTTTAATACGTTTAATTTTAATAATTTTAACTTCTTAATGGTATATGATTTACTCTCTTCCAAAATTAATTTATCACAAGTAAAAGTTTTTACCTGGAAACTGTTATTACAAATTTATGGGCGCTGTCGATTTATTTGACTCATACAAATCCCTTTACAGAATTGATCATAGATCAAAAATTGGTATTCAAATGAATTCTCAATAGCTCAAGCATAAACGCATGGCTTCTTTACAAAAGAGACATGATTAAATGCCAAAATGAAAAGCCAATGGAGATCTTTCAAGTTTTCAGTAGCCAGAATCCCTTATCAGAGAAACTTGTGAACCTACACCAAGGATTATTATACCTGAAGTTCACCTAATATTCGAAGGAAATGTTCTTTAGAAAACATTGAAGAAATTCTGAATCGCAGTACAGGCAAGTCAGACCTGAAGATTCATAAACCAATACGAGTTGTCAAGGACAAAGATCGACGAGCATGTTTTACATGCAAGAAGAAATATAATTTCTTTTGGGAAACCTGCAAAATATTTTTATGTATAAGCTCGAGTAAAAATTGCTATTATTCCTATCATAATAAATAAAAGATATTTGTCGCTAACAAGTAGTTAAGTAATTTTCTATAACCTTTGATTACCATAAGGTCGTATACGACCTGATTCAGATCGACATAAAGTTTTTTTAACAGAACATGATGAATAAGTTAGTGAAAAAATCAAATAAAAAGCTCAATTGGTTTTTTCTCCTGGTAACGATCGGGTTAAAGATTGTTAGGGAACCAGATCATGTTGCCTACTTTTGCCATTTGAAGACAAACATTCTGAAGTATAAATTGTATTGGCCAGAGAGAAAATAATTTAACTCTTTATGAGAGAAAAGGATGAAGCATGTTCTAAGATAAGCGGAATACGCTCGAGATTTTACGATGTAAGAACAGGGAAGTCACACAAAATTCCAGACCCATAATCCAAATAGGGGGAGGAAAAGTGATTTGAATAGAAAGATGCTCAAATCTGGCTTAATGACATATCTCCGGATAAAATAATAGCTTTTGCAACGGATCTTTTTAAGGTTTTCATGAGAGTGCACGTTCGTGCTTAGATTATTGTCATAGAGGGCCTTTGATGACAGCTACAACATCATAAGGGAATGGATAAAGATGTGCCTTTGAGAACTACAACTTTAGCATATTACTAAGGGAAGTAATGACTTTTACGATGATTTTAACTAACTGAAGAGGGTTGATTTAGAATTTCTAGGTCTTGAAAAAAGCCCTTTTGACTCTAGCTAATCTTATCTATACTAATAACTGTCAAAAAGTTTTCTGGGCATGAATGATCAAATTTCAGTTTGAATCCTCCTTTTGGAAATTGAGTATTTTATCCTGATCAAATCTGTTGTATATTTCGACATGAATCTATTGAAAAATTTTTATAAAATGAAATAACTTTTTTGCACCAAGTCTATAAAGCCAAGACCATCGGATGTAGAGAGAAAAGTTTTTCAACTTATCCAATTTTTTTCGCAGAATTTTAGAAACTTTAATTTAAAATTGAAAAAATAGTTTTTTTATTAAGATAAGGTTTATATTCTTCTAAGCTTCTAATCGTTATGGGAAATCTTTATTATTCTCTTATTATTGCAACTTTTTTCATGCATTAAGCTTTCATTTTGCCGAAATTCAGCTTCAAATTGCCGAATAAATGTGAAATCATTGAATTCGTAAAGAAAAGTTCAACGTCCTTAATTGCAATAACTTTTCTCAGAATCTTTTTTCCAAATTCTACAGCGGATTCAAAATTTTCATTCGTTTCCAAATTAATATTCAATTTATTCATGAATTTTAGAATTTTAGAAAAATCACTTTTTTGAAATTTAATGTCTGAGAATTTGTGAAGAATCAAAATATAATTCGTTATTTTTAGTTGAAATATATTTATCTGGTCTTTAAAGTCTTAAAATCAACGAATTTTTGATCTTTTTTGGATTCATTTTGATTTCCCGCCTTATATAATGACTAATGGAAATCCTTACGGAAAATTTTCGACTCTCGATACGTCTTATTTTCTGATATCCATGAGTTTCACAGTGCACTGTGTTTATTAACACTTTTTGCATTTCATGTGTTATAAATAATTAGAAGAGCTGGTGAAATCAAGTGTTCCCGTAAAAACTGTAAGATTTCCTGTAATAAAATACCAAATTTTTTGTCTATAAAGATGCTATATGATGCATAGTTTTCGATAATAATTATCATCTGTACCTAATCATTTTGAGAATTTCAATGTGAACTTCACATTAGAAAAATGTACTTTTATTAAGTAATTGAATGAGCATAGAGAACTGCATTTCGTTTATCCAATATTATATTATTTTTTGAATAAACCTACTACATACTACACTTTATATTAGACTCAACACACAATAAATTGTATTAATACTCTTTAACTGGTATTAATACACTTACGATTATATATTTACTATACTTATTAACTAACTACATCGTGAAATTATGAAGCAGTTGATTGTTAAAAGTCATTGAGAAATATTCATGATAATAATGTAATGAATATTGTAAAATTATGAATGAAATTATTTGTAGTATGCAATCTTATCGATATTTGGAGAATTAGAATAAAGATATATTTAAGGGCCATATCTACAATTCCATAAAGCATCATCAGTGGCAATACTTTAATGATGATAAAAGTTAAGAATTCATTAAAGATTTACAAATTATGAAAGAAATAGTAAATGTCAAAGAAGATCAGAATACAATGTAAGCTAAAAAAAACACCAAAACTCTCCAATAAATAGCAACAGTGGAGAGAAAAGTGAAGAAGCTCACATTGGCCAAGTGGTTCAAGATTATAAGAATAGTTTTTTCGAACGCATAAGTTTGGTTTATATTGATTTATGAAGAATTTCCCCTTCATCCAAACGTCTGTATTGTCATCGCCTGCATTTTTGTATAAAATTGAAAAATTTGAGATTGAAGCTTCATGTCCTTCCTGTATTAGATGCCTGGTTGACATTGATGAGTTTACTCATAAATTCATGATGAACTCGATTTAATACAAAATTACCGTCGAAAACGAAACTCAATGTCTACCCCAGTCCGAAGAAATAATATAATAATATAAATTCAGTATAACCTTTAAATCAGTACGTTTATAAGCCAGTACGAAATCAGTATATCCTTGAATAAATACTTTCTCAGAGGTATCCTGTTTCATGAATTTCTACTTGTAAGCGACCGAATAAAATTGAAGAATTTCAAGAAAATAAGATTAATCCTTATACCAGATTTAACGTCTAATCTTGAGCCTGGGAAATTTCCTTAGACCACTTTCAAATCAAAATAAATATTTTCCCTCAAAGTTTGAAAAGGTATCAGATATTATGAAGGAAATTCGAATTACTATTATTGGGTTCTGAACTCATGGGGGAAGGTTAGAGAAAACAGACGTATATTATAGTGATTAACGTTATATTTCGCCAGGTCTCTTCAGACTCTACCCTGGTTGACATATAAATACTATCACAATGCTAAATTTTTGTGCACTTCCATTGGTTGAGTTGATTGCAAATTGCATCAAGGAAGCAGGGGAAATTCAAATTAATTTTGAAGAGGGATCTTGGAGATTGGAATGGATTTTGTACAGTCAGTCAAAACTCATTGGCCATCCTTGTTCAAGAAACTGCAATTAAATTTTTGATCTTTTCATGTTCTATTCATAAAGCTTGTGTTGTTTACTGGTTTACCACCATGAATGCATTTTTTTGATTTCACTTCATCATTTAAAAAAATTAGAATTTGCTTTCAATCAGTATCCTTGGATCATATATCGTGCAATCGTGAACCTAAAAAGACAAAATTCTCCAAAAGGTTTCAAATCGAAATTCAAAAATTGAAAAATTCGACGCTAGCCTTCTGTAATTAAAAGAAAATTCAGAAATTTCAAGTGGTAAAATTTTGTAAATCAAGTAACTTTATTCAACCTAAGAAATGGCTGCCGTTTCCAGTAATTTCAAGTAAAGTCTCCTAGTGAGAAACTTCAGAAACCCTGTTTGGAAAGGAAGAAAATAATTCAAAGATTTTCACTTACAAAAGAGGTAGGAAAAAACACTCCAGACCGAAATTGAACTGGAAAACGTACCAAGGATTAAAGTTGATTTTCTCCTTGCCGACTTGCTTTCCCACTTTTTCACCTCTCCTCTAGAAACTTTGCTTCCATGTATTTTTGGATATTCTTCATATGTATTACTATATAGTCCAACTGATAATGATACAAGTGTGCCCTACTAGCAAGTATTCTATGACAAATGCCTTCCCCCAAAAAGAGAAGTGGAGAATATTTTTGTTTACTTGTCTGCCTGAGTGAGAGTGAGTGTGTAAATTATGATTTTTAATTAATCAACTACTTCCACAGTAATCCCCCCTCAGTTTACTTTTCAAGAATGAATAAATTGTGTGTATAGGCCTGTTTTCCTCTGGTGAATGGAAGAAATATACAGTAGTGTAGTGTATTTGAATTCTTTAGTGAACGATGAAGAGAGAGAGGCCGAAACAGGATAAAAACTGATGAATCATGTAAGAGTGAGAGGGATAGATAGAGTTTTTAAAGAAACTTGGATAAGATCGCAGATTTTTTGAAATACAGATCAATAGTACATTTTAGTTAATTAATCCATTGGGACTATTCGGAGGATGTTTAATTATTCCTTCAACTTTCCTCATTGCTTCGTCATATTCTTGAGCAGAGCTAGGGTAGGGTGAAATTTTTAACCTCATATTAGTATCAACTTTTCTGATACAAGGATCAATTTTAAGCATTATTCTATATTGAAGCATGTGTCATTCAGTTTTAAAATCTAGAATTTTTCAAATCAACGCTTAATTCTCAATGAATTTTTACTACGCAATATTTAATATCCAGAATATTTTGGCCGTTTAATCTTCAAAAATAATAATCTTATCATCAAGAGGGTGTTCATGGGGAATTTCGTTGTTTTATCATGTCCGTGGAATATATGATATGAGTAGAAAATTTTATCAGAAAAGTAAGAAATATTTCGTTCTAGGTGCTTAGGTCGTATATCCCACAGGAACGTCTTATTTGGTAATGGATTAGCCCATGTCGCTGAATGTTACAGCTTACTAATGTATCCCACCGAGACTGGTACGAAAGAAACTTACAAAGCATTTAGAAATAATTTAAGTATACATACATGGTAGACATATACGCGCGTTTCGTCCTTTTTCTGGACTCATCAGTATGCCACAATTTTCTTTCGTACCAGTCTCGGTGGGATCCATTAGTAAGCTGTAACATTCAGCGACATGGGCTAATGCATTACCAAATAAGACGTTCCTGTGGGATATACGACCTAAGCACCTAGAACGAAATATTTCTAGTCAAACTTTGTAAGTATAGATGCTGCACTATTCATTAGAAAAGTAAGTACTCTCGTGAGTTGTTCGGAGAATAATTATTTCACCCTAGCCTATTGAGCCTACAAATGATTTCAACCTTTCGATTCCCATTGTGCCTTTGAAGAATCATCATCATCACAAAGCATTGCGTCCAAGACCAAACTCTGGACAAGATAAAAATAGCGTGGAATCCACCATTTTGAAAAGCAAATTAGGAAATTTTTTAATTTCGAGAATACGCCAAATTTCAATTTTTGCAATGTTTGATGAATAAAAATAGCCAAATCTTTTTGAAGGTTTGAAAATTTTGCTGATCAAAATTTGATTTTCAGGATCTCAATGAGAAAAGAAAACCGATAACCACCATAAGATTTTAGATGGATGCGTCATTTTTCAGGGATCTCGTCAAAATTTCATCGATTTTTAAGTAGGGAAATATATCGAAAAATTCAAAATTAAATTTTCACACGATGATGTGTTGATTCTCAAATTCTGATACAGCGTATTTGATTTCTTTGTTTAATCCAGATCCTTAATAATCACTTGACCACTGTCTCACTCACTGAAATCAGCAAAATTTTTCAAATCAAAGTTCAAAATAAAATGGATATTTGGCGCTACTTTGATTTCTTGATGAAAAAATTGCAAATTTTGTAAAAACCATAAATTCCTGTCTTAAGATCTTTTTTGTTTTTAAATGAAATTGGTTGATTAATAGAAAGAATATAAAGGTAGTTGATATGAAGACGGGAATTTATGGTTTTTACAAGAAACTCAATATTTCTCGCTAGATAATAAGGAGGAAATATATTTTCTGAATTCTGAGTTTTTTTCCCAAAAAATTACGAAATTCTATGAACTTCTTCAGGCGAGTTTGAATTCTTCGTCCAATGTTGACCCTAAATATCAGCAATCGATTGCTTTGTATCTCTGGACTTAATCAAAATTGAGCTTAAACGTTCTTAAAATTTATTTTTGAGTAGCCTTAATTCCTCGAAAATATTCTGAGGAGTTTCAAAATTCACCGTATTACATGAGTTGTTTGTAAAATTCTTATCTTCATGTCAACTTCAGCTATAGTTTTACGTAAAAATGAGAATGATCACTAGGGGTCTCAAGTTTTACGCCCTTAAAACATAAAACTATAACTTTAAACTCAGATTTTAGATCTTTGGTCATAATTTATGATTCAATTAATAATTATTGAATAAATTTGAACTACTTATAAGTAGAAAAATTCGAATTTATTTAATTAAAATGTCATGTACGATTCGGGTTCTAACTAAATAGGAAGAATCGATCTGATTGGTGGAAATTTAACATACTCATGCACCATTTTAAACTAATAGGCTTCAAGCCCGCCTAATTCTTTGTTAATTTCTTGATTTTGATTGAGTTTTCATTCTTTTGATCACTAATTTTCAAAATTCAATAACCTTAAAACAAAAATATGCAAATTTATGACTTTATATCTTTGATCTGGATCACGAAAAATTAATTTTGATAGCATTTTCTTGATCCTTGGGAAAAACAGTCCCAAATATATACTTTTTGTGATTTTTTAAAGCCCTAATGATCACTATGTGACTGGTTGATTTTCCGCGGATAATTTATAAGAACAGATTACAATTGTGTAAGAGAGTATAAATTAAGGAAATTGATTTGAATAAACTTGATACAAGAGTGCAAATCGTAAAAAGTTTAATCGAAAATTTAATAATATCCAAAGTGTTTATGATATGGACGGGGTGAATGGGGTGGATAAAGTCCAAGGTAATCTATTAGAATTTCCTCCATCTGATTGTAGAAACTTGAAAATAATCAGGTTGAGTGTTTTCAATTGAATGATATTGTAATTTGTTTCTATTGTACATCTTGCAAAGGTGGGTGTACTTGCTATCAAAACCCTTTATCAGCTGAAATAATCAAGAGACTGTACAGTGTAAACATAAAAATTCATCAGCTGCAGCTTGTTCTTTCTCGAACTAGCATGTTGGTAGACCTGTTCAATTTCTAGACCCTAACTCGACTTATAAACCTAAAGACATAAAGATGAGAATTTACTAGTTTTACAAAAAACTCGATATTTTTCTCCGGATTCACAGAATTTTTTGAATTCTACATGAAATGAGCTAATAAGATGTTCACTTTTCCACTTTTTCAACTTTTTGAACCCAAAAGTTTTATCAATTTCGATGAGCAGTTAAATGCAGATCTTTGGGATCAAAATTGAACGATGAATTCGAATTTGGCCATAGAGGTAGCAAATAACTTAGTGTTTCCGAGAAAAAGTTAAACTTCCAGATTTTGGATAATTTGCCTTCGTGATAATCGAAAAATTCAAATGGTTCGATTTCACACAGTAATGACGAACTTCAGTGGACTTCTGCAGGTGATGATTCGATCATAGTGATATTTGAGATCAACATTGGACGAAGAATTCGAATTCACCTGCAGAAGTTCACTGAAACTCGTCATTACCGTGGGTGTAATTAATTAGGTGTTAGAAGACAATATTCATCGAGCTTACTTGTTCAAAAAAATGAAATCAAAAAACAACCTAATTTTCTTCAGTTCAATTCCAACATTTAACAGGCTTGGCTCATTCCAAGAATGACTATCCTGAGAATTATTTGGTATTGAGATTTTTCTAAATTATTATTACAGAGGAAGGAGTGAAAACAAAAAAACTTCAAAGGGGATGGTTTTAGTAATGATGTTAGGAGAAAACTGAACAATCTCATCGATCAACATTATGAAAATATACAATTGAAAAATACTCAGAGATTATTCAGTTAAATTCATAAGGATTTACTCGACCCTCAAGAAAAAAACTCTATTGATCTACAAATTTCAGTGTGACTGTGGTGCTTCGTATATAGGACGTACAATTAGGAAGTTGTCAACAAGATCGCAGTATCACCTCAATAAAGATACTGAGGTGACCAGACATCTTAAAAACGAAAACCATGCTGCTTCGATTTCTAATTTTTCTATTTTATTTTACAAGAACCCAGGGGATGACAGCATAGATGTGTGGGTGAAGGAGAAATTCTTCATCAAATTGTATAAACCTAATTTGTGTGTTCAAAAGAATTATTCATTTAATCTTCAACTACTACGGCCTATGTGAGCTTTTTCACCTTTTTCTCTTCACTGTTGCTATTTTTTGAAGAGTTTTTGGTTTTTTTTCAGTTTGCATAATCCTACATAAATTTGTAATCCCCTTCTAGAATTAAACTTTATAACTTCTAAGCAAGCTGTCTCTCTGGTAGGTTTACACAATTAATCTTTGATCTGTTATCAAAGCTTGAAGAACGATGAATAGGTTCAGAGAAGATTATAGGTAACCTTAGAGATGGTTCTCGCGAAGAAGATAGATCTCAAGGTGTCTACTTTCCAATCAAACCAAAATGACCATTTTTCTAGCTTAGCTATGTTTAATTTTAATAGTCAAAACACTATTTCAGAGTAGGTATGATCCAGCTTTCAATCGATTCTTATGGCATTATCAAGACTAGAGCATAGATTTAAACCTTCATCCGAATTATCTTGAACCCTTGTAGAATCAAATTTGTCCAAATATCAGATTAACAGAATAACACCAAAACATTTATTTATTCATTCTTTCTTAAAGTTTTATGGTTCTTTATTTCATAATACAGTAATACAATGTAAAGTCACATACGTACTACTTGAAGGATCATTTCAATAATAATAATTATACAAACAAGCGTATAGATATAATTGTACACTGAAAATCATACAAGTCTTTTTGAAATTTTCATTTTTGTACATATATAATGATGTATAGTTAACAATGTAGATCTAACATGTGTTGTTGAATAGCAGAGTTTAGTAGAAATCTATTTTGTTCACCTGCATCCAATCAAAATGAGTTATTCACTTGAACCAATGAGATTTGAGAATGTATAATTGAAAATCATATTTATTTTCTAGTAATTGTAATCATAGAATTAAATTACATTAGAAAAACCTCCGAGATATGAAGAAGAAGAAATGGACAACTCAATGGTGGAATGATTTCTTTGCCCTGTTTGTAGAAGTGAAAGGTATTGAATACGGTTTTTTTGATCAGAGGTAGAGTGTTGTAGAGATATGCTAAACATTCAATCTCTCCATCAGTCTACCTGACTGAAAATCAAATCTTGAACAGCCTTTTAATGAGAAAAATTTGGATAATATGTAAGTCCGTTGGACTCTAAAATCAAGACCTGTGAGTTGAAGATGCTTTTCTCATAACTATTCAAAATGCTTTCTGATCATTTTTCCATGATCAAGGTTTCTAGGGAGTAGTCCATTCAAACCCAAACTTGGATAGTTTACGATACTGAGGAGTTTAGTATAGACCCTAGTCACTATTGAATGAAACCAGTAGTCATAAACTCTCACTGTATATATATTCTTTTATGAGCTTCACTATTGAGTGCATAAATATTGTAGTTCTTTCTTCAAGAAATACTTTTTATTGAGTGAAATATCAATATATTTTACACTAGAATACTTGATCTAAACTAGAAATTGATTGTGACCTGTAAGATTTTTAGATATAATTGGTTCAAAGTTAGAACGAGGTGACATATAAATTACTTACTTCTAAAGCTCCAAATACTGATACAAAATTTAGCTTCGAAAATTTCAAAATATTTTCTCTCTTGAAGAATTTTTCTTGATAATCTTCGAATGAATTAATTCTGTATAATAAAAATTTTAGTATGTTCTGTTAATATCAAAAGCCCATGAATTATTTGATTCAACACCAAAATCTGAAAAAGATACGCTACTGGAAATTGCGTAAAAACCATCATCATTTCACGATAACTCAAAAGTCCAGATACCTTCAAATCTAGAATGGTGTACGTATTTTTTCCCACCATCGGTCCTGTTATATTTTTTTATAAATTATAATTGTTCAATCCTTTATGAAATAAAAGTATCATCCAACAATCATGATCCGAAAAATTCTAAGAATAAAAAAGTTTACTTGTAAGTAATCAGATCGGTTTTCACTGTTGAAGGCCGAAATATGAAATTTCTGCTCTATTTCTCCCTAGACTGAGCATTTTGTACTAAATACTAAAAATGAACTCCTGGAATATACTCCTAATCCTTTTAATCCTTTCAGGTCCGAGTCTATCCAATGACTTCAAACACTGAATATGAAAAAATATTAGGAATTAGAATGAATTATAGATGAATAATAATTTATTATTAATAAAACCTTAAATCATCTGAAAACTTTTTGATAGAAAATTTTTTTTCGACACTTTTCAATACATTTTCCCTATCTACTTTCAAGCGACCGCACAAGTAATTTCAGGATTTTTTAAAAAATAAGGTGGATTTAGTCAATTCTAATAAAATAACTTTAGGTTCATTTTTTTCGGAAAGATTGAGATACAAGTTAATTAATGGTGTGTATCTTTTATTTATGGGATCTTTATATCTACAAAAATTTTCAGGTTTAATATTTTGGCCCATGGACCTCAAAGGGTTAACCCTAGAACGACATTTGGGGGTCTTTAACGCCCCCTTTTGTTCTAAAACTCCCATAAGGAAAAATTAAAATGTCGTTCTAGGGTTAAGTATCGTACACTAATGAAAATTAAATAGGGATGATTCTAAAGTAAATTTGATTTCGGAGGTCATGACATCAAAAAATTCAATTTAACCCTTTCGGTGCCGATAGACATATGTCCATTTTCCTATTTTTTTCAACCTTCATAACTCTACCAGTTTGATAGGTTTCTGGATCAATTAAAGTTTTAATTGAAGCCCACAATGTGAACTTGCATTAGTAATATTTTTGGCCAAATAACCTGGTATCTTCATAGATAAATTTAGGTTTTTATAAAAATTGTGAAATAGTCTCGGCACCGAAAGGGTTAAAACCAATATTTCTCAGACCATGCTCTTATTCTTATCAACTACATAATTTTTTATCGAGATCTCTTGCGTTTCATGTGCTTTTAACTAAAACTTGCAAGTAATTCCAAAGATTCTTTCTTAAAAGATTAATTTAAGTTTTGTAGATGAGAGAATTTATTACAATTTCAAGGTATCAAGGTAGTTGACATGAAGATGAGAATTTACGATTTTCACCAAAAACTAAATACATTTAGTCAGGAAAAAAATTATTTTGAGCTTGCTGACTCGAAGTCATGCTAGTGTTCGTTCTTAACAGTCAGCAAGCTCAAACTATTTTTGAGGAAATCAGGCAACAGTTGTCTTCAAAAAAATTATTATTTGAACTTCATAATGAATTGTAAAAATTTTTAAAAATTCTGAAAAAAATTCAATCTGGTCAAAATGAGGCCATTTTACGTATTCCGAAAATGCCCCAAATTTCCACTTTTTCAACCTTATAACATTAATTTATTAAATAATTCATATGTTATCTTTCGAAACATTAAATAATTCTTCAAGTTAGAGAGGGTTTTTTAGTTCTTTTTTGAGTTCTATTATGTTTAAGTTTTTAATTGAGCGGTTAAGATTTAAAAAAATATTTTTGCATCTGTTAAAAATGGCAAGCTTTTTCATGTGACCAAATTCTGAGGCATTACTGTATAATCCTTGTCGATTGGAGTAGACTAGCGATGAAGAGTAAGCGTTTTTAATTCTCTTCTTTGCCTTAAAAAGTCTTTAGATAATTTTAGTTTGATTTGGAATGTAGTCTGAATTTTCTTTGACCATTTATCACATTCAGGATTCCATACTGCATAGCAGTATACGATTATTGCCTAGCATTTACTCTGAAGAGAAGAACCTTCATACTGTCAATTTTAATGCATTTATAAATATGAACTGATTAATCACATTATTGTAGTGATCATTGAAATCAAATTTCCATGAATAAGTAACTCCAAGGTCTTTGAGCTGAAAAATTTTAATCGATTTCAAAGATTTGAAGCAATTCGACACTGTTATTTTGGATCAAGATTAGACCAAGAATTCAAATTTGGACATAGAGGTTCAAGATAAAGTTAATCTCTTAAATGTTGGGTTATTCTTAAGTCAGATTAAAAATGGAATTTTATCGATTTTCATTCGAAAACGAAAATCCCGATCATATCAACTTTGAACTCGTCTAGTTTTCACCGATTATGATATTGATGCATAAAATTTGGGCAAGTGAAACAACTATTTATTCTGCATCGGATGGAGTTATTTATATTGATGTAGAACGAAGAAAAAATATTTCGCTTATTAATGTTCAAGCCTTATTTGGCGCTTCAGAACACATGAGGTTCAAAAAATTTTTTTGAATATTATTGGTCGTACTCATGAGTAATCAGGCAGAAATATTTTGATCGATTATTTTTCGGATATTACATTTTCTACACGGAATTCAAAAAATAAATTTTAAATCCTTGTAGATTTAGTTTGGATGTATCCAAACAGTTTTTATAGTATGTGAGAAATTAATGTAGAATACTCTTGATAATTCCAGAAATTCGTATTAATTTGCATGTTATTTTTTAGAGTCTGTTGTTGAAGAATTTCATTCAGAGTTGATTCACCTAGAGTAATCCATTCAGCCTATTCAGGGGTAACACCATGAAAATAAAACTTTAAAAGCTGTCAAAAACTAAAGGATCATTGTAGGAAAAGATTACTCGAATTTTCTTATTAATATGAAAATTAATCTCTAAATGCATTAGAAAATTCAAATTTAGACGACTATAAAAGTTTACTTTTCACTTTATAATCCAACAAATTGAAATTTTTATGTTACTTTACCAATTAGATTCACTGACGTTCATTTTGTAATGAAAACATAAAAATTCTAACAATAAATAAAAGGTTAATTTAAAACAAAATCTAATGGATTTATTTTCGACAGTAGGTTTTAATTTTACCTTGAAAATAGAAGAATATGATGCAGTTAGCAAGGAACAAACACATGAAGGTTTATTTAATTTTTGATGGTTTTTCAGATCTGGTCCAATACTAAGGTTTTTAGATTAAATTGAAGCGAGTTCAGAGTACAAGTACCACTGGAAAAGGTACTCAGTGCCGAAACGTCAGGAAGAGACTTTGGAAAAAGGTTGCTTATATCCCACTTTAAATCTACTTTTACTGAAATTCATTTTAGCTCTATTATAATCCTTATTTATTAAGAAATAATCCTACATCCTTATCTTCCATTCCTTTTTCTACTGATCAGATAGATCATGATAGACCAATACAAGCTAGAAGACAACATACTCAGGTAAGGATTTAAGAAATTTTAGTCTACTGATTTCGTTTATTCCTAAAATATACTCAAAACCTTCCTTTACAATTCTAGAACCTATTGGGGTGTTCAAATATACGCCAAGAACTCTATGATTTGTATTAATCTTTTATTTATCTTGTTACCCATCTTATCTTTATCTTTTTTGCCCAACTTAATAAAGTCCCAGCCCAATAGGTTTACTTTTCTTACTTACCCAATATCTCAGAAATTTCTTGATGAAATTTGACAAAACTGTACTGAATCGTTTAGAAAAAATAATATTTTTAATCAAAGAAAAATTAATCTTTTTCTATAAATTCTTAACAATAAAAATTATGAAATTAAATGAAAATTGATTTCCAGCTTTTATTTCTGTAACTTCATGTTTTTTCTGTCTAAAAATTACATTTTTTCAATTTCACATTGTGTTTTCTTGCACCCATGAATTAAAACTTTCACTCAGTCTTGTCTCACCCATTCACTCGTTCTTTCCATCTTATCTTTGATAGTGATAAATTTCATACTGTTCGATAATGTAATAATCATACTTAACATGTCTCCTGTCCATGTTTTTGTGGAAAGAATAACAATTCTTACATGGTGTCTCAAATCAACCTTGGTTGGTCTAGAATAGAATTTTGTTTACATAATCTTTGTGATATTTCAAAATCACGCTAAAGCTTCAAATTGGTATTCAATTTCGGACGTTTATTTTTAATTTTTGTTAATTATAATCGATAATTATGAATTGTATGCAGAATAAAACTGGTTTCAAATATTTTTTTTCTATTTTTTGGGTTTTCAGCAACCCAAAAATAACTTCGAGGAAATCAGGCAACTTATGTCTTACAATTTTTTTCTTGTTTCGACTTTTGAAAATCTTAACGAATATTTAAACTGTTGAAAATATCCGAAAATTGTTCATCTCATACCAGAATCATTTAAAACTCAGCAATGATTTTGATAAAAATAAGATAGTTCAAACAAAATTACAGGCAGTTTCTTTAGTATTACAAAATTTCATTCAAATCTAATCTGAAATTGGTGGAATCTAGAGCCAAGTCGATATTAAGATGAGAATTTAACGGTTTTACAAAAAACTCTATATCTAACCGAATTTCAAAGACTTCGAAATTGTCTGAAGAAGAAAAATGGTTGACTTAATTTCTTTAAACCAACCGAATCCAATATTTTCATGAATACTTCTTTCTTACTAATTGCTAATATTAATTTAATTTTCACTATTCACAAATCATTATATAAAATTAATCAGATTTTACAATTTTAAAAATTCATTTTACCATCATTGGTGTCATTATTCCCTCAAGGCTTAGGAAATACTTCTTTTATCACCTATTCTGTTCATTGATCTCCTAGAAGATCTCCGCAAAGATCTCAGCTCTGTCATTCGTCATATTCGTGCTATACTGTACTAATATTTAAAAAGTTTTATTTCAAAAAAATTAATTTTTTTGTGAAACCTTACAGCAAGGTCCTTACTTCCCAGAGTTATAGATAATAAGTAAGATAACTTTTTTCGATTAATCATACCCGCGGAAAGTTAAAAAAAGTAGAACAACGAAAAGGTCTCAAACTTGCTTTATACTATAGGGATCCTGGATCAGAATAGAAAAATTTTAATTTATTTATTGGCAAACGAAATATAAGTTTTTCTCGTAGAACCTTTTAATATTCAAGCCAACAAAAAACATCCTCTGAACCTGAAGCTTTTTTCATATCATGAAATTAAAACTGCCAAGGGCAATTTTCCCAATTTTCGGCGCCTCATTAAACATTACACATGTCTTTCCCAGCTTTTACATTTTTCCTTTGTTATATCCTACTTTAAATAAATTTTATAAATATTCATGATTAATTTACCTCTTTTTATTAACCCTTAAAGTCATTTCAAGTTATTTCTATCACACATTATTTTAGCAACTCATTATTGAAAATACTTTGTTTATTCCCATTCGATAGGAAACCTATTAATCTCCTTGAAAAAGAAAAGAAAACAGCACTATCATTCATCGAACTCGTACTATACAAATTCAAAGAAAGTTGATTTTTTCCGAAAATTTAATTTTTGTTTAAAACGTTTTTTTGAAGTCATCGATAAAAAGTAGGATAACTTTCAGTAATCTTGTTACTTGGTTTTAAGATTATCTAATAGTTTCAAAAATCCCAGGAATCTTGTTACTAATATTAAGTTTAGCTGATAATAAGTAACTTTTTGACTCTTAATTTATTTAGAAAGGAAAATCATCCAGTTTATTCTTAACACCCCTAGAACTTTTACAGAAGTGTTGCACATCAATAGAACCTAAGAAGCTTTACAAAATAAGATGCCAGTAGAAATGAAAACTATACTATACTATCTGATATTCTCTAGAATTATATATATATAATCTTAAACTTTGCTTCAGATTCATTTTCAATCCATACGAAATTTCCTAACCAATCTGTTGATCAAATTTTATTGAAAATCTAAACCAAATCTAAGTTATTCTTTTAAAAAGAGGAAATATCTATTCAAATTTTGAAACTTAATATAAGTAATATTAGTAACAAGATTCCCGGGATTCTTGAAACTATTAGATAATCTTGAAACCAAGTAGCGAGTTTAACTGGCTTTCAGTTAATCTTGACCAATTTTGAGGATGATCCATTTCAAAAGCACTTTTGAACTTATAACTTATAAGTTATAAGAATCGTATAGAAAATCTTACGCTCTTTCGAATGATATCAAATTTGACTCTGAAATATCTAAGGATCAAGTCGAAAAATTGGTTTATTCAAGTCCCGATTATGAAAATTGTGCTATTTTGGTTTTTTGCGAACCAAAATTTTAGAAGCAGATTCGGAATCTGCGTAAAATTTTACACAATAATCAGTTTGTCGGAACCCCCAACTACCCATGTAATCATAAAAGAGGGAAGAAACGGAAACGATTCAGTGGGCAATTATAATAATTATATTTGGGTTGCTGACCTGGAGTCATGCTGGAGCTGAGAACGAGCGAAAGATCTGTTTTGGTGAATAAAGCTTTATTTTCGTCGGTTCTCTTCAGACCAAACACCGACTTTTGATATATATTTATACATATAATAAGGTTGGGAACATTAAGGATTAGCCAATAGCATTTATTCATTAGGAGTTGACCAATTGGAGTTGAGTTTGTTCATACTCTCCGGGGTGTGAGGAATCCGTCTATTTTTTGATTACCGTTTGGTAATCCTTTCCTCTGTTTCCCCGCCTAAGCAACACAAAAAGACACATTAAGGCTAATCCTTAATGTTCCCAACCTTATTTTATGTATAAATATATATATTAAATTTTGGGCCATTAAATTTTAAAAAGAGCCACCATTTTTCAGGTCTTTGATCATCTAGATTTCATTGACTCTCAAGTAGTCAAAATGGTCAAGAAAACTTTAACATGCTCGAAATTTCATATAGAAATCCTGAAGTAAAAATTGAGATTTATTTAAAAATCATAGATTCGCAAATTTATATCAATGAGCCTCATCCATCGTCTGAGATGGCAGAAGGGTAAATTTAACAAAGAATTTTTTGAATTTTTCAATCAAATTAGAGACTATTCGATAGGTATATTTTTCTATTAAAGAAACAGTTTTTATTAGAATAAGATGGATTCTAGAAGTATATTTGTATTTAATTAAGTAAGCACCTGATTAAACGTTTTGGTGGAAAAAGTTTAATTCCACGTGATACTTTTTCAGCTAAGAGGATGGAACTATTTTTACACTTGAAGAAAGTTTCAACTAGTGAAAAAGCTAGATAGTTGAGATAATTTCATCATTAAAAAAATATGGTAGAATAATTTGACTGATAAAGTTGATCTTGATACAGTCTACACTTATTTTAACTTGAACAATATTTGAAGAAAGAACTAAGATACCAGTCGGTATCACAAACAAATGAGAAATTCAAAAAAGACTTGACCCCAAAACCAGAAATGAAAAATATTCGACTTGGGCGGATTATTTTTAAGCCCGATAATTTAGTCTAGTTTTTATCGGAATAAAAAATAAACCTAATTGAAGTGAAGAAGAGAATTTCGGCTGCGGAAATTCACAGAAATTCGTCATTGTGGGAAATCGAAAATTTGAAACTGATTGATTCACACAAAGAGGAATGATCGAAAATTTAAAAGTTTAACTTTTTCTTGAAAATAGTAAACTCCTTTCTAGCTCCACGGCCAAATTCGAATTCTTCGTTTAATGTTGATCTCGAATAAATGCATTTAACTAATTTAACCTGTTTTAATGTATTTGTTGATTTGGTTTTATCATCATAATAAACTTTTTTTCAATTTCGAGTTAGTGTCAAATGAAGTTATTTTTCAAGAAAGACCCGCTATTTTAAAAAGATCTTGGATCACTAGTTTTCATATATACCTATAATTTATAATTAAACAAATAAATTAATCATATTCAAAGGATTATTTTGAATTTCGAAAATGTACCAAGTCTCCCCTTTTCAATTTTTGATCTGAATTTTTTTATTAATTTCAGGACATTGAGGATCAAGATTGATTTTAACCATAGAAGTTGCTAAACACAGACCAATTTCAAAGAAAAAGTTGAATTTTCTCATTTTGAGTAATTTGCCCTCATCATTATTTAGATGGTTCAATTTCCCATAACGAATTTCCCTTCTTCTTCATCTCTGGCCAAACTCCAAATTTTTATTTAATCTTGATAAAAATATTGAGTTGTTTGTAAAAAAAGTGAATTCTTGTCTTCATGTCTCTGCCATTTTTATATTAAACAATAAACTTGATTGCGTATTCGGAAATTTGCCAAAATTAAATTCAAACAAAATACCGAGTTTGAGTCATAAAATTGTTCAAACTTAAAGAAAATATGAGAACACGAAAAAGAAGGGAAGAGTGGAAAAGTCATCTCTATGATTTAGGATGCGTAAAATAGGTCTTGAATTCTTCTAAATTACTCCTCTGATCGAAATTAATATTTTTCAGTGATCTATTTTTCCTCATAGACGTTATTATCATGACCTATGAATGGGAGAAACTACAAGTTTTAAAACAAAAGTTTGAAATTTACTTGGCGATTATTTGTTTTAATCGATTAATTTACGAAATTTATCTATTTCATCGATTGGGTACAATTCCGGATTTTTTCGGAAATTCTCCATGACGAACCTTACAATAGTGTTTCTTTCAGAAATATTCATTCATTGAAGGAGTAGAAAATGATACACTTTACGAAAAGTAAAGTATCGTTTTGATCTTCAACCTTAAGATCGTTTCTAACCCCTACTACAAAGTGTTATGCAGTAATTTGTTTGAAAAATAATGATGCATTACATCAATAATGGAAAAAATCCACTTGAGAAACAACAAAATGTAGTTATAAAATGAAGGATATTTGCTACTAGCATTAATAAAAATATTTAGTGTTTTTGAAAAAGTTGAACAATAGATATGATGGAAAAACAATATAATCAGGCCAAAATATGGCTATCTTTTGAATCTTGAAGATTACTTTTTTTATGAAACACTGATGTTCGATCTCATAAATCAGTATTGATCGCCTCAAATTCATAGATTGAAAACTGGGATCAGTATAGGGATCTTTTTGAGATTAAAAACATAGTCTTCTTCAGGCTAGATTAAAAATTTTCAATTTTTACTTATTTGATCGAATTTTACATTATATTCTTACCAAAACAAACCTAGTAGTCAGAAAAATTCAATTTTTTAACATTAAACCTCCCTAGCAAAGACAGAAGGTCGGTTGTTAACAGGTCCATTAAAATCTCACTTGGAAGTGGCTGAATAGATGATTTATAAATTATTTTTAGATTCTTTAAATCAGATTATGATTTGAGAAAGTCACCTGTCTCAGATATAACCCAACTATAGAGCTTAATTATTATTATTCAAAAAATTTTATTAACAAAGAAATTTAAATTTTTGGGTATGAAAATAGATATTTTTTTATTAAAAGATTAACTAGCTAAGTGTGGTCACTAGAGATAGTTTTTTAAGAATAATTTTTCGAAAATTCACATATGCCTACATAAATAAAGATGCTTTAGTATTTGAGGAATCTAGGTGTGAAATTTCTCTTAGATTAAACCTTTACCCAGGGGCGATGTCAATACAACAAAGTTCTAAAAAATTGCATTTTTTCACGAAAATAAATCCCATTACTTTTAAGTAGTGGGTGCATTTTCTACAGCAATCCATGGTTTTTTCGATTGATTCAAGAAGATATCTGATCTACATAGTTGGCTTGAAGAAATAACTAGCTTCCAACAACAAGAATTTATTCTAAGATCGATTATTTATAGCTTTCAAAAATTCGAAAATAATTGGTTTATTGACTTTCAATACATTGAGATAGGAATATCATTCAACCTATTTACAACACCCCTAGGACTTTCTCAGAACCTACTAGTGTTATACATCATTAGAACCGCCTTTAAATATTCTATCGAATGAGTGCTAGGAAAAAATTTACTAATTTTCACAGACCTAGGTTATTACTATATTCATATGAATCTAACTTGATTATTAGAATCGTTGCCTCACAACGTTGAAGACCCGTGTTCTAATCCTGGCTATGGTGTACTGACGAGTCCTAATAAGGACGAAACGCGTCTACACCGTGAGTTGAACATCTAGATATAAGAATACAATCTTCATCAAGTTAGATTCATAATCTGTGAAAACCAAGTTTCCAGAATCACTGTAACACATCTCATTAAAAGAATTCATTAATATTTGATAAAATTTTAACTAGAATGACGAGATTCCTTGGATTTTTATTCGACAAATATTCAGTCCCTGTATACAAAGTACATACCGAAAAAAAGGTAAAATTTTCAGATCATTCGTTAATTTACCTACACCAAACTATTCCCCTTCATCTTATAACATGTACACATTCGCATGTATATTTTCCCTTTTTCTTTGAAATTTAATTCTAATTCTTAACTAGGCATTGCAATTAGAAATACGTTTTTTATTCTCCTGTTTAACGCAAATATATTTCTGGTAGGTCCTATAATTCAGACTTGATCAAATTAATTTTTTCTGATTGCAATTCACATAGAATAAGAAGATCCTACAGATTTAGAATCGAATAAAATTTAATCTGATTTAAATTTTATAATACTGTAAACTCAATTGATTACGAAACTTATCTCAAATTTACTAATGCTCTTTCGCCTTGCGAATGATTAGGGCTCAATAATTGAGCCTCAATTTAAGATACGAAGATTTGATCTAACGCTCAAACTTTCAAACAAATATTTTTTCAAATATCGTACTTTTTATGCAAAAATAAAAGTTTATTACACTATCATACAATCCTGAATAATGCTAGAGTATGTGGATAGGAAGAAGCCTCCCTATTAGCCAACTATCAGCCTTATCTAGAACTGCCGAGAGGATGCTAGTCTCTAATGAGACTCCTGCTTATATTTATCTTATAGTAGCTCTATCCCAAAACGTGGGTCGGACTAAATGGTTGAGTGCTTGCCCTAATAAGGGTGAAGCTAGTATAAGTTCTCGCTTGGTCTTTGGATGTGTGAAATTCATGTTCAACTAGAGCTACTGTATGATAAAAGTTTATTTGTTCTACACTAGAGATTTTACAAAACATCGATTTCTAGCCTGGGTCAGAATCTGAATGGGCTCTTCAGGAAAATTTGAATTATTTATAGAACACATGGTCCAAAACCTATTCATGAACTGGTTGCAATCAAAAAAATGATCTTATATTAGTATTAACAGGAATTTAATTTCAGCCATTTTTCTCATGATAGAAACTAAAATTTATATTCTTATCCCAATTATTTTTAAATTGAAATAAGTCTTGTGGATCAACTATTTTTAACAAAACCTTGAGATTCCGGATAAGGTACTCTGAGAGATACTGAAAATGCAACTTTAATAAAAAAATTTTTTGGAGATAAATTAATACAATTCGAGAAAAAAACTTTATTCTAAATATCTATTCAGGGAAGATAAAATTGAATATATTAAAATAGGAAAATCTATCCTCATGTCTATGACTAATTCAGAAAGAAACTCAAATCAAATATCAGATATTTTTTAAGTTTTTAAACAATGAAGTTTACATAAAACCGTGTTCTTTTCATGTGTTGGATAATATTTCAAATATTATAATTCCAGAATCACAAATTTCCAAATCATATTATTAGGATATAATAATTACCAATAAGCATTCAGATTTCGGCACAAATAAGATCGAAATATGGGATAATTGGTTGTAATTTTCCATAGAAAGGAGACAACTCTCTAATAGAACTATTAATCTAGCAAATAGTCGATCTATTTTTTTGTGCGTCTGATAACTATTTTAGAAAAGCTAGAAATGGAATTCTCTTGAGAAAGAATCATCTAAGTAACAGAAAAATTTTTTGAAATCTCAGAAAACTCTTGACGAATGAAGATAAATTGAATCAAGAAATACTTTCACCAATTGGAAAGTTTATGAGCGAATTTTTAAGGTATAAGTTTGACAATGAGCAGCATGTAAAGAAAAGTAGTGAAGGGAAAAGATATATTTTCATTGGGTGATGGTATTCTTGAATTTTATTGGTCAGTTAAATGAGGAGATACAGGGAATATAAACTAAATTCACGAGTCTTTATCAATGTGAATAACTAAATAAAAATCTAATGAAGATTGAGGTTTCGTGAAAGATTTCAGACGAAATTCAATAAGTTTGCTACAAGCCATCTGCACTTGGTGAATCTTAAAGTGAAAATAATTCCACCAAATATAGCTCCAAATATCTTTTCGTGCTTCTGGTATGAGATGAAAAAATTATGAAACAGTCAATTATAAAACGTTTTCTAATTTTTTAAGCAAATTAGCCGCAAAAATTATTTAAAACTTATTTTACTCGTTCAAAGTGAAAATAAAAAAAACGTTTTTTATCTGAATCTTTTCATTTTTTGTTTATGTCATCTCAAAAGCATACAAAGAAGCAAAATTTTATGGAATCACAACTACAGACAGTTTTAGTTTTATTCTTTTGAAAATTAATCTGATAATAAAAGTCAAAGTCATTAAAGTTGCATTTAGAATAGACCATTTTGTTTCATTCCCTTCTCCACTTAAAATCTGATCGACTTTCATACATGAAAGAAATTTGTATTCATGTGAAAAACTACAATAGCAAAGCTGAATCTAGTACAGAAAAAGGAATGAAACCTGGCTTTATACAATTTTACAGTGTCAGTTACAGAGCGAAATAGAATAGAAATCCACTACATTTCCTGTGATGCAGTCTAGTGTTGTTTAGCTAGTATTTTCACTTGGCACAACAACACTTCCTCTCGTTCTGTATTCATGTTTTTTTCTCTTTTTTGATTGCTATAAAGAAGGGATGAAAACCTTTTTTCTTGCAGCAGCTATTTCCTTAGTTACCTATCTCTCTAGCAAAAGCTTCCTTCTTTTTATTCGTCGTCTCTTTCTTCTTTTTTTGGAGACAAGTGAAGATGATCTCATATTCATTCTTATCAAGAGAAAACACAAAAAAGTATGAAAATTTCTTTTTTTTTCTCTTTGATTAGAGCAAGATTTTGAAGAAAAAACTAAAGTCTTTTATAAAGTTTTTCTATATGTTACTGTTAATCTTGTAGTCTCAAGGTTATCAGGTTGTCTAACGGAATAATTTGATAGTTGGTGGTCCAGATATAAGTTTCTCTCATCATCCAGTTGTCTTCTAAGCATACTCGGTAGGAAAGTGTAGAGTCGATAGAGTCGGAAATAATAGTCGATTCCTTAGCTCAAATAGTAAGCTTCCACTCTTGCTTTATATAGGAACACTCTCGAATTGGCCGTTTATAATGTTAAAATTAAAAGACCTTTAAACAATGCCTTAAAGTCCCTTTATTTTTTTGATAGACTTCCATCTTTATTTAACGAAATCTCTCGCAAAAATATTGCATTTACTAAAAAAGATTTATATAACTACCTGGAAAACTTTTGATACATATATATATTTTTTTCTTTTTTGATACAATATGACAATAAATTTATTTATTTATAATGCTCAATGAGCATTGCTCATGTATTGTATTCGATAAATATGAAGAAAAAAATTCAACTTTCACCATAACTAGATGAGACTTTATATATGACATTTGTAAAGTTTGAAAGAAAACGAGAAGCTCCTAAAGATGGAATTTAATATGATTCAAAGTCTGGTAAAAGAGCTAGATGCAACAATTGTGATAGAAGAAAAGAATCAAAAATGAAACAGTTTTGCAAATTTGTGAAAAAATATCTGTAATGAGAATTGTGTTAACTTCCAATGTTCTAAATGAATCATCTTTTTGAGATTTGAAATATGCCTTAAAAATTGATTTACAGTAAAAATATTTCTATTGAAACATCTTATTTTTATTGAAACACGAATATTTACCCCCTAATTAAGTATTATTTATATCGACCAATCAGAATGCAGCAAGTGATTTCTATACATTTAGATAGGAAAAAGTGATTTTTTGTAAAAATGTGAAAATTCATTGTGTTTCAATAGAAATATTTTTACTGTAACAACATATCGCCTCGTGGTCTAGATCCAAAAAAAATCTTGATAAATTTCTTGATGAAAAAATTGAGAATTTCGTAAAAATTATCGATTCCCATCTTCATATTAACTAGATGTTAGCAGTTGGTTTTGGCTAACGAATGGATATCCTTCATTCTCATTTGTTTTTCTATACTAGAGTCATCCGACGAAATTAGAGGACAAATAATCGAAATAAGTGAAGAGCCAGATAAAATTAGGGGAGAGCTGATCATAATTGAAAAAGGAGGAAGACAAAAAACTTTATAGCTTCCTCATATTCAATGACATGTTTTCATCAAAAAGGCTTTAAATCATTATAATAATTATTTTCAGTTCTTTCGATTGAGAACATTGTCTTGTTGGTTCACGGACGTAGACCCTTTTGAATATTTTTCAGCCGACTGATGACTTCTTCAATTAGAAGAAATTGTATTGCAATGTTCTCTCACAATGTTTACTTTAAAGAATATCCTATTAACCATAGCTGAATGCATAGACAGAGAAAAGTTAAATTTTTCTATAAAATTTGTTGAAGGATTTATTTCAAGCTCCATCTAATAGATTTTGATCTTTATCTGTTTTATTTACTTGAAATATGTCAATAAAATTGTAGGAAACATTATTCCTCTAATTTCGATCAGCTTCTTCACTAATATTGAAAATGTCTACTCTAATAACGAAAACCAATCGGGTCAAAATGTAAAGCTCTTTTCTAATTTCGTCTATCAGTTAACCTGTTATTATCTCATTCCACTAATTTTAAACACTATTCACTTAAAAACGAAAAACTGTTTTTCTAAATTCGTATAATTCCACTTTTTTTGTCTTCCTCCTTTATCAATTATGATCAGCTCTCCTCTAATTTTGTCGAATTTTCACTAATTCTATCTGGCTCTTCACTAATTTCGATTATTTGTCTTCTAATTTCGTCGGATGACTGTAAAGTCTCTGTAATTGAGAATCAGACAGCTTAATCAAAGTTTTTTTTTCTAGACAAATTGATGAATGTTTCTTTAGTTGCGATACTTGTCTCTTGTAATAACTTTTATAGTATGAGTGTGATTCATTTTTGGAATCTTGAGAATAAAAGTGTTTTTTGTCAAATGAAAACTGGTTTTTTTTAAAAATATATTTGTAAAGAAACTGAAATAATTTTCTTGAAGATAAAGCTAGTTAATATGAAGATGGGAATTTATGGTTCTTACAAAATTCTCATTTTTTTCGTCAGGAATTCGAGTTTGATCAAGACTTTTTAAAATCTGAATTATGAGACTCACGATTTTTTTCACGATTTCAAGAAAATTTTTTTCGTAAGATCAATTTTTAAGGAAATTATGGCATACTTCAAATCCAGAGTTAGCGCCAAACTAATAAACTCGAAAAATTCTGCTAATATCAAAGTCAGAAAGTATTCAAAAGTGGAATTTTCACAATAAGTCAAGAAAAACGATTATCACCATAAAACGTCAGAAAATCTGTAATTTTTCTGGAATTTTGGATCATCAAAATTTCATCGATTTTCAAGTAGGGAAAATGATCAAGAAATCAAAATTCAATTTTTGCACAAGGATCAGTTGATTCTCAAAAGTCGATTCATCATATTCGATTTCTTTGTCTTATTTCGATCCTAAAAATTCACTTTTAATCCCTCTCTTACTTCGAAATCAACAAAATATTTCGACTCAAACTTCGAATAAAATGAATTTTAGCGCTAACTCTGGATATGAAGTATACCATAATTTCATTGAATATTGATTTTACAAAAATATTTTTCTTTAAATCGAGAAAATGGATCTTCATAATTCAGATTACAAAAAATCTTGATCAAACTCGAATTCATGACGAAAAAATGAGAATTTTGTAAAAACCATAAATTCCGATCTTCATATTAACTAGCTTTAGTTAATTCTCATTTTCATGTCAGTCATTAACCATTTTTTTGAATTTGTCAATGGTTCAATTTTGAAACCTAAGAATTATATTTTATTTTATCCTTTTTTTCTCATTATTCTTTAGATTTTTCTTGATTAAAACATGGATTTTTTGAATTTTGAATATATACTTTATAAAATATATTCACTTTATTAAACAAGTTTTAATTAGAGTTTTTTAGCTCGGAGAAAAATCGTGAGAAATGAAACAATTTAACCTCTAAGGACAAATTTACTGACCGGATCGTGTTAGCCTTTAACTGCAAAATATGAGGGAGTAGCTGTACTTCTAAGTAAAGTGAATTTTTTGTGATTTTCCTTTAGGATAATTCAGATGAAATTTTTGATTTTCAAAATCACAAATATATTCTGAGCTCAAAAATACATCCGGAGGAAACACCTACAAAATTCGGAATGATCCAATTGATATTTATTCTTACATTTCTTCCCGACTAACTACCTAGTTAAGATATGAAGATGGGATTTTTTTTTGATTCATGGTTTTTTATCAATTTGAATTAATCAAGAGACATTTGCCACATTATAAAGTTAAAATTTTTTCGAATATTGAGACTGACGAGACCTGGCAAAAGTTAATTTATAATTCTTTTTTTGGATAAAGAAGAAATTTTTCTATAAAATTTGTTGAAGGATGTATTTCACGCTCCAAGAAGAAATCAAAAGAAAGATTTTTAGTTAGTTTAGTATTTAGATCACATGTGAAAAATAATCGTGCTGATCTAAAAATATGAGATTTCATGTAGATCAAAACTAAAATCATCAATAATTGTCGGGAATTAGAGTTGAATGGCTGATTTAAACATCAGAATAAGAATTTCATAAATTATAATTATTGATTTATGATTTTCAAGTTTGATTTGTCATTTGATTGGTATTAAGGTTTACTTATTTTTGATTTAAACCAATAGGAATACTTAGATTCTTAGATTAAATTGAAGAGATTACACAATGTACAGTGTTTTTAGACCTACTAGCAAAGGGTACTCAAAGGTAATGAATTCTAACTTGATATGAAGTTGGGAATTCATGATTTTTACAAAAATCTCGTTTTTTCATCAAGCTATCGAAATTTTTGAAAGATTCTTTGGTAAATGATTCAAAATGTACACTTTTACTGATTTGAGAAGAAAATTTTTGAAAAAAATTTTATTTTGGAAAATTTTAGAGACATTTTAAAATTCGGAATGGCGCGATTTTTAAATTTTTTAAGCTTTGAGTTTAAAATTTTCGTTGATATCAAGGTCTGAGATGGATCAAACGTTATATAATCAAACGTTTATTAGACAAAAAAAATTTTTACTCTTATTCATTTGTTTGAAAAAAACCCGTGATTTTAACCCTAGTTTATCACACAAAATATTAAAGTATCAACATATCAGAAATTTTTAACAAAATTCAGTACCAATATTCATGGAAAATTCGTTTAAGAAAGATGGTGTTCTATCTAACAGATAAATATTCTTCATCTTTTTAACATTTTTAGATTCAATGCGCATTGGTCTTGTTCTGGTTCTCGGGTTAGAATGAGCTTTATTCCATAGGGTATCAAATCTTTTATCACATAGAACGATAGATCTATCGAGGCGTCTGTGTCTCAATAGATCAACTCTGAGGACTAAATTCGGATCGCAATGACGGAAATATTTTACAAATCTTTTCTGGATCAAATCAAGGTTTAGAGTTAAACTTGTAGATTATTAGACAGGATCTAACCTAATCTAAAACGTTTAGTAAAGATTAATATTCATTGTGATGACTGGGATTGATTAAAACCAACTAATTAAAACTTTTAATTATTGTATATAAAAGGAAACATTTTCTCTGGTCAGATAGAAAAGAGACGTATAAAAATCAATGACCTTGATTTTTCTCTGTACTTGGAATGAATGCCTGAAATTATCGGGAGAGAATACAATTTATTTTTGGTAATGATTCATCAACCAATAAGAGTTAGAGAAAAGAGCCCCATGATGAACACTAAAGATTAATTTATCGATTTGAAAAGAATTTTACTAATCTTGTTATCTTTACGCAAAGAAATCAAATGAAGATGAAACTTAAGCGATAAAAGGCTAACAGATACGTAGCTGGGAATCTATGATTTTTTCAACTAAAATAGGAACTTTAATATTATACGATTATTTCGGTATCCAGGACTTCAAAATACCCTTGTAAGATTTTTCTTTTAGAACGAAATCTTATATTGAAATATAAAAATAAAATGGTGTATACAGTATAATCGCAAGTAAATCTGAACAATAGCATGAAATAATATTGGTTCTTGTGGTTTTTTCAAATGTTATAAAATAAATAAATATCAATGAAATGAGGGTAATGGTTCAACAGAAACTCTATAGTGTTTGAAAGCAAATCCTTGATCATATGGCTGTAATTAATGGAGTAAGAATAGAGCAGAGACTTAGAATAATCCATGTTAGATCTGATGTGAGACATGACTAATTTAAGATCAGTCAGGTTCTCACAATCAGATAATTTGTATTTTGAGAATATTAATGAATTGAAGGAATTACATTTCTAAGAGAATATTTGCTATCCGGTGTAGAATAAGATTCAGAGAAATTTTCAACTAAAAATGCATATCTGGGAATTATTTAAATTAGGCAAGAGGGGGAAAGTATAGTCAAAAAGCGGAAAGACTAGTGATTTGTAAGCTTTCAGTCTTACTTCACTGGACAAGGAAATTTTTTAAAAAGTATCTAAAGGAATTTATTCTAGCTAAGTTTGAGAAAAGGTCTAATTTTAAATTTGATGTTACACTGAAACCAAGGTCTGAAGTAAAGGAGACAATTTTTCCAGTAAGTAGAAGCGATTCCATGAAGGGTCAAGATCTTGATGAAAATAGTATGATTTTACAAAAATTCAAATCAACCAACATTAATTCAAAATGCTGATTTCAAATTGAAGTAAGTTATTTTGTCCACTGTCAAGATATCCTTGATTTAACCTTTTGGCTGGATATAGGAATTAATCAGACTTTAAATTATTTTTAGGAGTGCAAACCTTTCCCCACAGCCAGGATTTTGAGACACAACACTAGTTCATGCTTCAAAAGAACCCGGTATCAAATGCAAGCTGTAATAATACTCTTATGATATTGCTATCCATGCGCCAAGATTACCCTGCCCTACTGTTCAATAATTATCTCTTGGATGAGTTTAGCCATTCCATTGATTGACTAGTTAGTACGTCACTAAGCCTGCTTTTATCTGACCTTGAATGAAATTTAGTAAAACGGCATGATGAATTGGTTCTGGTATGAGATGAACGAAATTTCAGAAATTTTGTAATTTGTCTTCTAGGAACATTCATGTTCACTTTATTAAATAACAGTACAAAGTGACTTTGATAAATAATACTAATCTACCTGATAATCCCCATTTTGTCTCTTCCATGTTTAAGAACCTATTTAGGAAGGAGGAAAAAAGTTTTACATGGGAAACTTTTTATCAGAAAAAAAATAAACAAATAAATTTTACATTCACTAGTTTTGATATAAAAAGCAAAGTTGTTCATTGGGATAGAGTTTGATGCAACATAATCAAAGTTAAAGAGGGTAAACATGAACAATCATTCCCTGTGAACTTAGTGGAAGGGTATTATACTTGAACCTAGTTTTCAAATTTTCGTAAAATCATGATATAAAGTAAAGGTTTAGCCTACTAGTTAACCCTCGCATGGAATTTGAAAAAAATCACGTAGACGAAATTAGGGGTCTTTTCTTTCTCTCAACACTGGTTTTAGTGGAGAAAAAGATTTTTTAACGAGATTTAGATTTATAATAGCAGCTCACATGTAGATCTTTATTGTAGCAGCTCATGATGCAAAAGAATGGATGATAACTGCAATCACGAACAAAATAAAAATTCCATACATAAAATCAAAAATAAGATGGAAAAAAGAGGATGAGGTCAAAAAGACCCCAAATTCTGACTCAGTTATAATTTTTTCTGAGTTGGTTATTTTATGTAAAAATAGACCGACGACTGAAAAAACCTTCACTTTTGATTCAATAATTATAATTATTGCTCTAGGATTCATTTCATACAAAAAGAAAAATATTTATAGAGGATTGAAATCACCTTGGGGTCTTTTTGATCCCAAATTCCATGCGAGGGTTGAATATGGTCATAAGCGCAGCGCTTAACCAAAAAATAGGGAAAAAAGAACGATTCTGATGGTTAATAGTGATAAGCAGTTACAGCAAATAAAAGTAATACAAAACTCAATACTTGATGGAATCAATACTATGGAAACAGAGTTAGAATTTTTCGGAAAATTTATTACAAGCCAACCAGTTTTGAACTTTCCCAACCTATTTGATTAAACGTCTTTTCCACATACATTCAAGTATTTTCAAACACATTTTAAAGTCCTGATAATTTTTCTGTATCAAATTAAATGTTTTAAGGAGTATAGCAGTTCTATAATGGTCCCAGTTTACTACAATATCCATATGATATCTAACTTGATTGAGATTTTCTAGATGTCGAACAGGGTTAAAAGCGTTGCCTCACTAAAGCTCCATACAATAAAGATGATTTCAATATGCCTATCAGATATTGCGTTAATGAAACTCATGAAACGTTTCTATGAATTAGAAAATTTTCTGTCTATTCTATAATTTGGAAGAGAATTTTGCTAACTCATGACCTTGATAAGTAAAAAGGTTTTATTAAATTTTTATCTTCAATCAATTCAGGAAACAATATTACATAGTTTAAAAGAATAATGCTATTTGTGTGATTATTACTGAATAAATCTTAATGAAAAACGAGAAATTTTAACATGAGAATGAAAAATTGTTTCAGTGAACTATGCTTCCTATTTTAGAATTGATAATTTCATTAAGTTAGGTTTTCTCTACAAATTAGTGAAAAATATCTTATTTTTATTTTTCAGATTCCCTTTCTGAAAGCCCTAAGAATATAACATCATCACAACTCTTTTTGAATGAATGAATTTTGTGTGAAATATCTTGATAAACAAGCATGAAACGGACACTTTTTTCCGACTAAGTTTTTGTAACTATTTCTCTAGGACTCTATTTATATAATAAATATACTTTTTTACAAAACTATTAGGTTTTTTTTCTGATCTAAAATTTGAATGGATTTTCAAATCAACTAATTCTCTCATGAACTCGAATTTACATATTTCTTTGAAATTATTGAGTGATTTAGATTTTATTTTGTTTCACACACCTTGTGGACAATTGATTGACTGTGACGTGTGATTTTTGAGTGTTTGAGCCTGATTTCAGTTGCTCAGCTCAAAGAAAGAAGCCGGTACAATTCATCGTAAACCAACATTGTTTCTTTAAAACCATAATTTTATTTGCAAAAAAATAAATAGCAAATAGTGTATAAATCAAAATATTTACTATCTCTGTTTTTTAACAAAATGGATAGTGACATTTGGAGAGGGCAGGTCAACAAAGGCTGAGAAAGGATTAAGAAAATGTAGATAATATCATGATTAGAAATTATATATTGTACATATGGAAAATGGAATCTTTGACATATGAAAAGATTTATCGTTGTTGATAGTTATAATTATTGCAGCTTCTTTGGCAATACTCCATATTAGACTTGGACGAAATTTTGTAAAATTACTTAAATTGCCCATCGATATGACAAACCTAATCTTCAAGTTTCCGAATCAGTGAAAAATGATCTAAAATTAGTTTTATAATAAAATTTATTAAAACTTAGGTCAATATTAGAATTCTCAGCCATGGTCATCCAAACGTTTCGACGGTGATTGTCTTCACACGCCTTCTTCAGTGGTACGACAAGTTTGTCAAAAAAAAAATTACTATTTATATACTTTCGTGATCTCATACCTATCAGTTTTGTCCAATCAGATGAGAGAATAGAATAATGCAAGAGGCTGACCTATGATAATAAAGTATAGATAATCAGGACAGAAAAGAGTTATAATTTTTTCATCAGATTTGATTTAACTTCCTTCTTTTGTCAAAAAGCTGAATCCAACACTGCTCAATGTTCACTTCACCAACATTTCCATTAAAAGTATCATTATTGCCTATTTCTAGAGCTTCATGAATTAACCTCTTTCTAAAGTTTTTCTGCACACTAAGAATATTTTTTTTTTGACAAACTTGTCGTACCACTGAAGAAGGCGTGTGAAGACAATCACCGTCGAAACGTTTGGATGACCATGGCTGAGAATTCTAATATTGACCTAAGTTTTAATAAATTTTATTATAAATCTTCAAGTATTTTAATTATCCCATCAAATTTCGCTTCAAAATACCTTTCCATGCTTCTGGAGTGAGATAAACAAAATTGTGAAAATTTTCAAATTAAAAAAGTTTTTATTCATATTTAAACTTGAATTTACATTATATCCTACAAGAAATTTCCAAAAATATCATAAATCCTATTAAAATTCATAAAGAAAGGCGATGCCAGGTTTGTTAAAAGAATAGCGCTTTATTTCGTGGCATACTCAGCTTTTACATGCTAGATTTATATACAAAAATTACAAAAATTGATCTGATTGGCCCTTCTTTTTGTTCACCTCCTTAGAGGTGAGTGCGTGTGTGCTTCTTTAGGTACTTCTCTGTAGTTTTCTTGGTGTTGGTATTATGCGAGTACATTTGGCGGTGGGAGAGTTACCATGTGCGTGTGTATACTGGTTGTTTGTACATTTGTATACGGTCTTTCAATGGAATTGTTTTCAAGAATTTGAACAGGAATCAATTTTTATGAAAATTATGGCATATTTAAAATCTCGACTTTGCCCAGAAATTCCATATTTTAAACTTTGATTTCAGTTAACTGGATGTAGCTTTAGTTGTCTAATTAAACCACTTTTTTTATTTTACTACAATATACAAAATATGAAAATTTCTTCGCTTACAATTTCAACTGGATTTGGATAAGCAAAGTTTTCATCAATCCTAATCTGACCACAAATTGTCGAGAATAAATCTACATTTTATTTGTCTAATAACTGCATAGACGTAAAAGATAAAATAGAAACAATAAACTTCTACCCATTTTCATATCCGTTAACAGAAAAAAAGTAATTATTTCATTTCAAATGAAGATACAATCACCTAAGCTGTATTTCTAATTCTATCTGCTATCAATACAGGGAGAGAAGAAAAAAGAAAGATCATACTTTAGGTTCTGTATCATTTGTTATTAGATTGTAATAAAAAAATTGAACAGGATTATACTTTGGGTTATATAATGGTTTCAAATTTTAGCTGCAGACCTAATCTTGATTTAAATCAGACAAGTATAATGATCTGATTCTACACTTGGGTTGTACTTTAAATTTTTTTAAATTTCAAAAAGATCTTTTACTCACTTAAAATATCTGGCAAGATTTGGAGAACGTTTATTTTTTGAGAAATTAGTCATTTGGGAGATAGGTTACTCTTAAACAATGAAAGAACCTTCAATTACAATGTAAAAAAACAGGTTTTTTAGAAATTCGGGCTACTGGCAAAGTGTCTTCTCAAATCTACACCTACTTAATATGAAGATGGGAATTTATGATTTTTACAAAATTCTTAATTTTTTGATCATGAAATCGAATCAATTTTTAAGGAAAATAAGGCAAATTTTAAATCTTCAAGTAGCGCTAAATTCCTATTTTTTGAACTTTGAGTTGAAATTTTTGGCTGATTTTAGTGTGGGAGAGTGATCAAAAGTTGATTTTCAGGATCACAATTAGTCAAAGAAATCAAATATGCTGAATCTGGTTTTGAGAATCACCCCATATCGTGACAAAATTAAATCTTGATTTTTTGACCAAATTTCTTACTTGAAAAACGATGAAATTTGATATTTAAAGATCCCTGAAAAATGATGAATTTATAAAAATTATTATGATGATAATCGGTTTTTTAAAATCTTATTATGATTCTGAAAATCAACTTTTGATCCCTCTCTCACAATAAAATCAGCAAAAATTTTCAACTCAAAGTTCAAAAAAATAGGAATTTTACGCTACTTAAAGATTTAAAACTTGCCCTATCGATTTTTTCTCCATATCGTGAAAGAGGGCCTCATGATCTAGATTCCAAAAATTCTCGATCAAATTCGTTTTCTTGATCAAAAAATTAAGAATTTTGTAAAAATCATAAATTCCCATCCTCATATTAGCTAGGTTTAGATGTTAGGATTCAGATAAGCAAGTGTCAATTCCATAAAAGGGTCAAATAGTATTCAATTCACGGTGACAGATGTGATGACTGATTTTTAGGTGTCAGATTTGTCTATAAAATTATCTAACTGTGGCAGAATTTTTAAAAAGATTTTACGCAGTATGTTCACCGTTTTTATAAGAAAAGAATTTGCGATTAAAAAACCAAGTTGTATGAAATCAAGATAAAAAACCCTCTGTATTAATATTAGAGTTGATGTGGACGTGATTTGTATTTAATCTTTGGGGTAATTTCCAGAAAACAAACTACCCAGAATGTAATAAACATTCTTGTAGTAATTTTCCCTTAATTACTTCATGTTTGTGTGTGTAAAATGTTTTTTTTGAGATAAGTTTTCTCCAAGCTGATTTGAATTTGTCTCTTCTTCTACAGGGTATAAACCCAATCATAATAATACAGAATTGATAACAGAGAGGTTTATTGGACTACTAATCCAAGGTAATAGTATCCATTTGAAGATGGATATTAATTTTAAAATTGTTAATTTTAATCGGCGCATAAAATTTTTATCTTTATCGTAAACCTTGTTTAATTACTTCATCCAATTTAACTTTTAATTATTAGTAAATTGCCTATGCAAAAAAAAGATTAATTTCAAATTGGCGTCTATAATCTTATCCCAAAGTACATTATACAAATCGAGTTTCATAATTTTTTTCGATCTTGTTTACATCAACGATTTTCTTTGATCTAAACAAATTTAATAGAAAACGAAATCTGGCTCAGATAAAACTATTTTGTCCTCGTATTAGATTTGATTCCGACGCTAAAAATACGATTTTCTCAGTTATTTTTCTGTTGCCAACCAATATAGTGATATCTCGGAAAGAAGCGAAAGATAAAGATCCATTTTTTTCGATTGATATCAGAGTATGGATCAAAGACAGGGTTGAAATTTTACTATAATAATGTTTTGACAAGTTTATTTCACAAGTGAGAATTTTGATCCTTACTCGAATCAGATCAAGAAGAAATTTTTAGTTAGAAAGAGTCTGGATCGAGCCAGCCGAATAATAGGGTGAAAACTAGATCAGTTTAAATTCCAAGTCTCGAATTGAGGAGTTGAAGATATCCGTCGAATGAATTTACTTTTCAAGTCTAAAGAAATTAGGCAAAATGAAACGTTTTTCACTTATTAGTGTGACACTTTTAGCTGTTTTCATAGAGTTTAAATAACATAACAAAAGTTTCTGAAATATTTAATCTGAAACCGCTGGTATTACCAAGACCAACACTGACGAATTCGCAACCAAAATTTGTATCAACTCCAAGGAAAAGAAACAGATCAGACGATGACATAGGACAAAACAAGATCACCAAATATTTTTCCCAGTTGTAACCATTATATTCATACCTCATATTCTCAAATTATTTTGTGCTTTCAATTACAATAACACTACCCAGTGGGTAGTACCCACCCCCTAGTACATAATTTCTATGCTGCACTATTCAATAATTTCTATTAGTCATATTACAGAGTCAAACGTGATAGGGATATATATCACTCTTACAAGAGTCTGTTATTAGTATACACATGCACCAGAGAACAACCAATGAGAGTTAAAATCAATATTTTGTACACAGTTTTCCTTATATGAATCTGGCATGTAAAAGCTGATGAGTATGCAACGAAATAAAAGCGCTACATTATTATAACTTGCATCAACCCTTTTTACTCATGGAATTATCTGTAGCTCAACTCAACGAGTTTCTCTCTCGAAATGAAACGTTTATCATTTATAAGTGTGACACTTAGCTGTTTTCATTGAGGTTAAATTTCATAACAAAACTTTCTAAAATATATATAATCTTTTATTATAATCAATTTGCATGTAGTCACTTTCAAGTAGACACATTATTATTTTCAGTTAATGTTTACTTTTAACAATATAATGCGGTAATAAAGATTAAAGATTTGAGTGATTACCACCATCTATATATTAATTATCGAATCATATTTATCTTTGAAAATCATATCATCTATATCCTTTTTCTCAACAATTGATCAATGGAAAGTCTTGGGCTAATTATATTGGGTCTGGTTTAAAATTGTAGCAAATTCTTGCTTGAATATATTGAATTGAAAATTATCTCAAGGGAATGTTCATGAGAATTATTGTTCCCTTTCGTACCACCAGAACAGAGTTGCTCGGAAAAATTCGAAGAAGGAGCCAGACTCAGTTGGGAAAAGTTTCCTCCGCTAGAGGTTGAGGATGAACTCAAATAAAAATTCGATGAATCCGTCGTTAGGACAGATGGAGTTGAACATGAGAACTGGCTGTTGCTGACATTATCAAGGATCGTCGAAGTGATGGTATTTGTATGGGGAATTGTCCGGTTATTATCTAACAAGAAGAAAATTATTTATTAGATCTGCTCAAAGGTGAGAGGACTTTCAAAACAATGAATATACATTTTAATAAGTTTTTAGCCTTATTCTTTTTTTACTCAAAACATACGGTAGTTTTAAGCTTCAGATAGTTTAAAGAAAAGATTTATTTTTGAATTCCATGATGACATTTTTGGAATCCTACTCATGTTGCTCACTTTTACAATTTTAGAAAAAAATTCAGAAAAAAAATTTTTTATGAAAAATATCGTCATTTTTCAAAAATCCCATTTTATCGAACTTTGAGCTGAAAATTTTTGTTGATTTGAAAGTGAGAGAGTGATAAAAATTGATTTCCAGGATCAAGATTAGATGATAAAGCTGAATAGCCCCGTCAAATTATCGACAGTTTCCCCATTTTCGAGAGATTTTGAATTATCGATTTATTATTCATTGTTTTTCAAGTAGGGAAAATGATCAAAAAATCGAAATTCCACTCCCAAACGATGTGATTATGCATAAGATTCAATTATAGATTTTCTTGTCTAATCTTGATCCTGAAAAAACTCGTTCGATCAGCCTCCCACTTTCAAATTTGCAGTTCAAAGCTCGAAAAATGACCATATTTTTTATATAATTATTTTTTTACAGAATTTTTTTTCCAAATTGTAAAAGTAAGATTTCAAAAAATCTTTACCAAATTCATATTCTTGTTGAAAAAATCATAGATTCCCAATTTTATATCAATTAGCTTTAATAAAATGCTGATGGAATCAATATTAGACAAATAATTCACAGAACTTCCAAAATTTTATGTCATTTCTTCTTAGAAATTTTCCCTTTATTTCCGTGAATTCCAGTGACCATATTCGAATATATTTGTCTAATGTTGATTTCAAATATCAGCATTTTTTTCGATTAAGAAGAAATCTCTTGATTATCTAAGGAAATAAAAGAAATCATTTCTAGTCCTATTGTTTTTACTTGGCGGTAGGGAGTTCACTTTGGATATGGATGAATTATTCAAAAGATAGGTGGAATCATTGGTTGTTATAGAGCCATCATTACTGAAGCATGTCTTGTCAATTATCCCGGTATCATCATAGTCCTCTTCATTAAAAGTGTTTCCGTCTTCATCGTCAAGATCATCTTCATCTGGATCAATGATATCATCTAGATCATCGTCGAGGTCATCATCCTCAGAGTCGAGACGAACTCGTTTATTCTTTCCATTGGAGCCGTTGAGACGCCGGCTGACGTCCTTTTTTAATCGTTTCTCTTTCGCCCTTAAAAGAAAATTCATTTATTAAGTGAAAAATCCATATTCTGGAAAAAAAATCTTGGAATTTTTTCTCATCTTCAAATTGATTGACAAATCCAATGACTCAAACAAAAGAAAAATCTTAAAGTCTTACGTATTCAGTTTCCATCTATGGAATTGCACGCTAACCTCAGAGAAAACCTTCTGTGCATTTCCATATTTGTAGAGTGGAAGAAATGCCAGCTACTTTATTTCTCATCTATCTAAAAAATACATTCTCCCAAGAATCCGCATTAAACATTTATAAGCCTACTGAGAGAGAATTTTGAATCTATAAATAAGATGAATCCACCCCAAGTCTGTGTGTGTGGAGTATGCAGTCTTAAAAGGTGGAAGTTACTTTGCCATTCTAAAAGAAAAAAAGAGAAAATGCCCAAAATTAAGGAGGGGTGGGCCAATAGAAAGGCAGTTTTTATTTTATTGTAAACTCTCCTGATGATGAGGGAATTGAGTTGAAACAATACCAGCAATTTTTCGGCACCATCTCTCAGTGTGTATTTTTTATTGAATTTTTCTAATGGAAGAAGAGCTCATACTACACCTAGGCTAGAGAAAGACAAAAGCAGTTAATACAGCAATAGGTACTAATCCATAATATGCCTTATGCATAATACATTGGCATCGTTGAGCAACCACAAGGTAGCTTTTTCTCCTTGTTTTTTTTCCTCTTATATATATCTAAACTAAAGAGAGAATAAAGTGATGGAAAACTCTTCTCCACTTACTATTTATGATGATAACAGTTATCAGTTGAATATGAACACTAATAATATATTGGAAGCCATTAATGCGATCAACAACCATTGTAAAATGATAATAGATTTAAAGTACACCATATTGAATATTTTATTATGGTAGACAAAAATTTCATTGATAAAGAAATGTTTTACCTTCGATTTTGAAACCAAACTTGGACAACCCGCATATCAAGTCCCGTTTCAGAGCTTAACTGTTCCCTAACATGACGAGCTGGCTTTGGTCCCTCTGCATATGCTCTCTTCAAGGCATCTAATTGCTTTGCTGTAATTGTTGTACGTGGACGCTTGTTGATGTTATCTAATTCAGCTTCTGATAAAAATGAAAAAAGTTGTAAATAACTAACAGATTATTCACTAAACTTTAATTTCATCTGATAAGCGTGTAACGTGAATTTGTAAATATACATACACAAAATTGAAAAATCATGTCAAGTTTTTGTTAAAAGCTTTTCAAATTAATTTTTTTTCATAATTAGAACAACAATTTAATTAGTCTCCAAATGACTGTAATATCTGGACAAGAGCTTATTTAAATTGTTGAAAATGGATTTGATTATATAATATATATTTGACTAAAAAGAAATAGGGATTAAAACATTACGAACCTTTTGCTTTTACAGCATCAAAATCTGTTTTGCACATGAGCTTCTGATCGGCCAAAAGGTAGAATTCATCTCCAGTATTCAATGCCTGCTCGCATTTAATACAAGTAAAACAACTTAGATGGTAGACATGAGTATGTGCTCTCCGGACGACTTCTGAGGGGGTGATTGAATCATGACAGGCAGCACATTTAGTGCCGAATCGTCTGAAAAGATTGATGAAATCTAATCACATTTTCAAATCTCATTTTACAAATTTCAACTTACTGGAAGAAGTCTTTTCTGCAATAAACATTGGATCCCTTCATATAGCACTTTTCATTCAACTGAACACAACAATCCTTACATGAAAGGCATTTTGGATGCCAGTAATTGGTACCGACCCTTAGGACTGTCCGACAGTCTATCATACTCTGGAAGCATTCTGAGCACTTTGGGACTGTAGATAAAGCTAATTTTTAATCAATTTTTTTCGCCCACAACTCACGAAAGTACCAAGTTAATTGAAAAAAATCTAGTTTACCTAAGAAGCTAAATAAATTTTACACATTTCCCATATTCTTCCTATGAAAAACAATAAAAATAGACAAACCTATAGCAACAATCTATAGTGGGAGCCGTTGAAAGTTTTCACAATAAATGAAAGATAACAAACGTTATACTCAGAAAGGAGTGTTAAATGGATACATCCATCCATTAAGCTGATTGATTTCGAGTCTTTTGAGATATGAAAAAAACACAGGTAGATCCCATATATGCACAAGAGTAAATCGATCCATTATAATACATCAAAGGACTCGTGATAGATACAAAATTCTATAGTATATAATATACAGTTGAGAAGATATATATGAACAGTTTGGTGTTACTATATATCTACACAACATTTATCCGTTATAATCATCTAATCTCACTAATTGATTGTATTTCGTATTATAAAATGATTATAGAATAAAAAATTCATTTCAAAAGACAAAAACTGATTAATTCTCTTTTGGAGTTTATGCTTTAAATTCAAGAAATTTTAATGCAATTTAAAAGCTGTCCCATTAATCGTCTTTTTGAATTTAGTCTCCGTTGGAAGGAAGATGCTTGTCAATGCACAAAGTGGGTATCTTCTAGGTTGCCTTGTATTATTTCCTATTGTTGGACTTTTATTTACGAATAGTGTCATGCCAGTCTCTTCTAAATTACTCTGAGACTATACTCACTTCGGAATTGTTTACGAGCTCTAATACTTTTGTAGAAGGAGAGAATGCATCTCATTTAGTTAATTGCTCAAAGGAATCTATTCTTATATTTCTACTGTCTTTCTCTTTATCTGCTGTTGTATTTGTGACACTATGAATACACTTTGGGATAGAAAGAAAGAAAAGAAATTGAAAAAGATGAAGAAGAAGATTCTCAGTACAATGAAAAAATTACCTTCATCTATCAACGAATGGTAAATCAATTTGAAAAATTTTTCTTTTTATTTGAGTTTTTTATCCATCTATTCACGGGATAGGTGAAATAAAAACCACTATACCACGTCGACCTTTTACAACTTTGTGAAAGTAGCAAATTGAAGGGGGGGGGTTACTTAGCTTTCTCAAATTCTTTTTTTAATTATTTAATTGAATATTTTTTTTTATTTTACTTTTCGAAAGTAACAAGAGGTGACCTTGTTTTTATGTCTCAAAACTTTATTTGTATGTGAATTCAAAATTTCCGTATTGAAATTTTACAAGATTAGAAAATAAAAATAGGCCGAATAAATGTTGAGCTGATTAATTACAGGCGTTTTTCCTATAAAGCTTTTCGATATTTGTACACTGTCTTTATTTAGATTATTTAGAATATTATACTTCGAAATCAGACCCAAAATAGAGAAATTTTCATTTTTAAAATAACCCTGAGACTTTTAATTCCAATTAAATCTGAATATTTTACTCATACTTTAACGACGATTTCAGATTTCATAATGAATCAAGAAAGTTTTCTTAAAAAATATTTTTCTCAATATCAAAAACTTCGAATCAAAGTGAACCAAGAATAATCTAAGATAATAAAGACAAGATAAAAGATACAAGAAAAAAAGCTATGAAAGGGGATTAAATTCTATTCTAATGCATAACCATCAATTTTACATACGATTAAATATGGATTAAATACTTATTGTATTATTGAACATTTCCACTAACTGTTTGTTCAGGAATTCTGGAACTACTGAATCTAATACGCTTCGATTTTCTTGTACACATTTCTCCAACATGTCATCAAATGGAAAGATTATAATTATTCCTTCTAAGTTAATCGCTAACTTTTTCATCAAAATTTTTGTCGACTAAATTTGGAATTTGACTATAGAAATATCAAGTAACTTGGAAAAAAAGTTAATTCACACCATTTTGGTGTATTCTTTTCTTCGTGATGGTTAAAAATGGTTCGACTTTCGTCTAATCGATCAAAACTATTGAGTATTCTACTCATTTTTATAAAGCTAATTGATTTGAAGTCGATTTTTTCATCAAAAATTCGAATATGTTCAAGATTTTTTGGAATCTTACTCATGTTGCCCACATTTACCTGTTGAAGAAAAAAGATAGTTTTATTAAAATTATGGCCATTTTTCAAATTTCGATTTGGCGAAAAAATCCCATAACTTCGAAAATTTTTATTTATTTGAAAGTTGGAGGGTGATCAAAAGAGTTATTTCAAGATCAAGATAAGACAATAGAATAAATTCAACTGAATCTGATCTGATGCATAGCCTTATTATCGTATGGGGGCTGAATTCGACTTTTTGATCGTTTTCACTACTTGAAAATCAATGAAGTTTCGATAACTCAAAATCCCTCGAAAATGGTGAATCTTTCGAAATATTTTTGGAAATATTTGTCTTTCTTGTCTTATTGTTATCCTGAAAAATCTCTTTTGATGGGATTTTTTCGAAATTTGAAAAATGGGCATTTTTTCATAAAAATAATTTTTTTTCAGATTTTTTTTCTTCAACTGGTAAAAGTTGGCAACATGAGTAGGATTCCAAAATTTTTTAACAAATTCGAATTCTTGATGAAAAAATCGAGATTTCTGTAAAAATCATAGATTCCCAACTTTATATGGATTCGCTTTAGATCATCGTTATTAGGGAATTTCAAAGACATCTCATTCTCAATTAATAAAAGAAATAAACATCGTAGATGGGGAGCATACTGAATCAGAGTTTTATATCGATAAATTTCCATTAGCTCAAGCTTATCTAATTACTCTTGACAGATCTTGTATTGGTTTGATATTCCTTCATACCAACGATTAATTTAATTATCGGCGATGCATTAATGCTCTGGAGGGAAAAGTCTGAGGGAACCCTGGGGGGAAATTAGTAACTCCTTTTTTTGTGTAATGTAACCATTTTCTTCCCAGCACACCATTTTTATTCAACTTGAAAGTTTCAATACATGATGGTAGAAGAGGAAAGCATTTTTGAAATTTAAAAGAAAAACTTGAAATTAGTTTAAAAAGTTAAATTTAGAGAAAAGTCAATGAGAAAGTTACAAAATTTAATGCAGGTGTAAGTAGACGAAATTTTGCAAAATTACTAAAATCTTCTATCGATATGATAAAATTAATGATAACCAAGTATTTTAACATTATCCCAACGAATTTCACTCCAAAATATCTTCTGTAATCAGATAAACAAGATTATGGAAATGTTTAAATAAAAACGTTCTTTGAAATATAAGAGGAATAAGTTTCAATACACATTTTTTAATAAATAAGTAATTTTTTCAGCATTAATGCAGTTTAAATAATATGAAATCAAGGTAAAATTATGAAAATAAAATATTAAAGAAACGTTTTTTTAATTTACATATTCCAGAAACATAAAAAATATTTTGAATCAAAAATACTTGAAGATTCATTTTTTCATATCGATAGGCGGTTTTGGTAAATTTCATTCAAGTCTATTATGTATAGTTTCCAAAACTGACCCAAACTAAGTTAATATATTAAAGGCCACTTTGAAATGAGGAAAAATAAAATTTTGAAAAAATTTGAGCTAATATTTTGCCATAATTCTGAACCCAAATATCAATCGATTCTAATCGACAAAATCAATCAAAAAAATTTAATTTTCTAAAATTCCTTTTTAACCCCAAAATATCATTCTAATAATATAATTAACTTTTTTATCAAATGCACACATAATAATGAAATTTTCATAAAACTCACCAATATTATTCTCATCAAAAGGTTGATTCTTTTGATTGTTATTCCCATAAATCAGTTGTAAGATCATGTCCTCTGAGTTTTTAGCAGATATCATGTGTATGCCGCATTCATTCTTATTTCCAACCCCTCCACCAAGCTTATTCAAGTGCTCCTTCAGATTCAATTGTCCAGTATGATTTTGTCCGGGAGCATTGTGAAGTTGGAAATAGCTATCAATATGATTGAGGCTATTGGATTCTCGTTTCTTCGTTACATCATCGCATAAAGATTCAATTTCAGAGTTATCATCCGTATCAGTTGGCAGGCTATTGTCCAAAACAACTTCGTCATTATCAAATTTATTCATATCAGTTCGACTTGGTTTGAGACAACGTTTTTTACCCATTATTAACAGTCTTTTTTCATATATAAACTCTTCCGATATTTATATATTCTCCCCACTATATATATATATATGAGTAATAATATGATACTGATACAGGTATATTAACAGTGTATAATAATAAAGTAACGAGGAGAGGGGGGGGGGCTAGAGAGGAACGCGTGTGTTATGAGTATCTCTTCCCCTATCTACCAATGATATCAAGCGTATTTGAGTAGAAATTTACTCTATCCTAATTGGTTGGTATTCTTAAGTTATTTTGAGTTGATTCCAAATATTTCCCACTGTATCATTATTGTAATTAAATTTTTAAAAATTTATTCTCAAAATAATAAATATAATTGTTATGTAATCGTAAATTAATTTAATGATGAAAAAAGTGTGTGAGTCTTCCTGTCATTCTATAGAAAGAAATGGCGTATTTTTTTCAAGGTGTAATAAAATTTATTTTTCTAATTGCGTACTTTTCAAAAGAAGAAAAATAACTAACGAATTTGGGGTGATAATAAAATTTTCGATTCGTCAAAAAGATTTTTTTCTCAAAATAAAAAAAATAAGTAGGAATATATAGGGAAGGAACATATGTTGGCCCATGGATAACTCATAGTATTATTCAATCACGGTCATCTGGGGTCATCGAATGAATGTACAATGTACAACGTATGGTGTTTGACACTTCTCTTTATTTATTACATTTTCACAATTTAAAAAAATGAGGAAAGACTCAAAGTGATAGGAGAGAAATTGCACAGAAATCCCAAGAAGAAAGATAATAGAAGAAGAAATTTGCATAAGATTCCATTCTTCTTTCTTCCATTAGGAAACTTTTTTTATTCACTTAATTTCATATTCAAGAAGATTTAGAGACAGATTTAGAGGGCAGTTGAATAGGCGATAAACTCGTCCATGAGTGTATATATATATTTCCCCCCATTTCTGAATAAAATTATCGATTTAAAGGAGTAACTGAAGGTGATATGAAAATGAGAATTTACGATTTTTACTGAATTCAAGCGATCAAATCAGGAAAAAATTCCACGTTATTTTGAACTACCATGGTCCAATTGATTTAATAACTTTTTGGTTCATCAATTGTAATTTCTCAATAGGAATATTTTTTGAAAATTAGTAAATTTTTTCCTAGCACTAATTCGATATAACATTCAAAGACGGTTCTAATGATGTATAACACCAGTAGGTTCTGATAAATTCCTAGGGCTGTTGTAAAAAGATTTTCCTATCTCAATGTATTTATTTTTGAAATTGAAACATTTATATTTATTCATAGAAATGATTTGTACAAATAAGGGAACAGGGAAAGAGTTTTCAATGTGCCTGGTGTGGGAGGGTTTGAACCTAGGACCTAAGAAGGTCCGAATTAGTGGTGAGAGAGATACCACTACGCCACACCGGGCATTGAAAATCAAAAAACCAATTATTTTTCAAAGCTAAAAATAATCAATCTTAGAATAAATTTTTGTTGTTGGAAGCTAATTACTTGTTCAAGCCAACCATATAGATCAGGTATTTTCTTGAATAAATCGAAAATACCATCGATTGCTGTAGAAAATGTACACACTACTTAAAATTAGTTGGATCTATTTTCGTGAAAAAATGCTATTTTTTAAAACTTTGTTGCATTGACATCACCCCTAGGAATAGGTTTTATCCAAGAGAAATACTAAAGCATCTTTATTTATGTAGGCATCTAGGAATTTTGGAAAAATTGTTCTTAAATAGTCATCCCTATTGCTCAAGAAAACTAGTTTACAATTTCCATTCAAAAACAATTTTTATTAACCTTTTTGGTGCCGATTGATATACACCTAATTAATATGAAGATGAGAATTTATCATTTTTACAAAATTATAAATTTTTTCATCAGGAAATCGAATTTGATCAAGATTTTTTGGAATATAGATCGTAGGTTCCACTTTCAGGATCTGAAGAAAAAAAAATTTGAAAAAAATCAAATTTTAAGAAAGTTATGGCATATTTCAAATCTAGCGATGGCGCCTAATTCCCATTTTTTGAACTTTGAGTTGAAAATTTTTGTTGAGAGAGGGATCAAAAGTAGTCTGCTTAAAAGTAGTCACGAAAGAGATTTTTGAGGGGTAGAAATTAGGGGGATAACTTTAACACAGTCATTAAAGAGGGAATACTGTATGTCCAAACGACACTATAGAATCTATAGAGAGGAAGATTTTTTGCAAGTTGTCCTGATTCTGAAAACTCTGATGAAGAATTTGAACAGTTAGAAGACCAACCAGATTATATATGCTCTTTTATTCCTTTATTTAAGGAGATTTGTCGAGCTATTCAGGAGAAACTGTCTTTTGATAAATGAGAATTCACAGACACAATCTGTGGATTAGCCAATGGTTCTTTTTAAGGGAGCTACTTAAATAGAACACTATAAATATGTCTAATAGACTAACTAAAATTAAAATATTATTTTCATGCGGAAGTGTAGCTTAAGCTCTCAGAATTCATGCCTTGACATAAAAATCATATTCAGCGCTTTGACAATTAAGTGGCGTGTCACTTTTTTTCGATCAAAAGGTACTAATATAAGATAAAGTTATCTTGATGATCCAAAATTTCATGCTGATTCTGAATCTGTCCTCAGAATTTCCAATTTGTTCTTAGTTCCAGAGATAAAAGCGAAAAACAAAAATCTCAAAATTTCCCAAAACTGAAATTAAAAATTACTCAAAATCAATTAGTGTATAATCAATTAAATCCTTAATATCTGGGTATCATCAGATAGAAAATTAAATTTTGCGTCGTTTGGTATATATGTGTGCGACAGAAAGTAAAAATTAGCGCAAAAATTCTTAAATCAAGTTGAGTTCATTGAAAAAAATCCTGAAATTTGATGGTAAATTTGGGTAAATTTTCAACTAACACTCTTATTTGAATGAAGTATTCAAATTTTCTCCTCTTTCGATTGGGACCAATTTTAACCCTTTCGGTGCCGAGACTATTTCACAATTTTTATAAAAACCAAAAATTAGCTATGAAGATACCAAGTTATTTCCCCAATAATATCACTAATACAAGTTCACATTGTGGGCTTCAATTTAAACTTTAATTGATCCAGAAATTTATCAAACTGGTAGAGTTATGAAGGTTTAAAAAAATTGGAAAATGGACATATATGTCCATCGGCACCGAAAGGGTTAAATTGATCAGACATTGTCTTCTGCCATAAAATGGGATGTTTATACCTGTATGCTCAAATCACGATTTTAATTTTGAAAAAAAAATTGACTTAATTTTGAAGCGACTAATCTGAGTCCATTTGAATTTAAATATCTTTAAAACTAGTTTGGGACAAAAGGTGTTATAAAAGTTACCACAGGGAGATGATGCGCGAGGGATGAAACCCAAAGAACATTAATCGAACTGCAGCTTTGCTCTGAAGCAGTTTCTCCACGTAAACATTAGTTATTAATGGCGGAATCTACCAATAGGGAGCCCTTTGTGTTTGCTTTGAGTCGGCGTTATTCTCCTGAGGGTAGGTAAAGAGGAATTGGTTGATCTGGTATCATATCTCGGTGTGTTATAGGGTCGCAAAAATCTTAACTAGTAAGGGGCACTATTTAATTCGTAAAATGTTTTTCTGTATCTCAGATATAGAAAGCCTATTTTGATCTTGTTTAAATGCTGTATTAATAATAATTTTTGACCATTTTCCTGCTTTCGAATAATATGCATCAGTCTGCCAATGATGTCTTCGCGAATACAAACTTAAGCTCGTGAGTCATAAGTTGTTTTCTAAACACTCGATAAAAATACCACGAAAAGAACCCTGAATAACATTAAAATTTAGGTATATTTTTTTTCATTAAATGTTATTGAGAAATACTTTTGAGTTTATTTGTTCCAGTTTCATTAGACACAATGAAAAAAGTTTATCTTTTCATCTCAATTCTTTCGAAAACAGTTATAGGATTAATAAGATAATCTAACTTTTTTATTCTACAAATTTATAACACAATAGATTCATTGAGAATATTTTACAACCAACATTCATTAGTAAGGAGAGTGATCTCTTTAGGTAAATCATTTAGCGTGAATAATTCCTTACAATTCAATTGAAGAGGCTTGTAAAATGTTTGAAAGGGGCCTGTACTGAAATTAGACCCGTCATTAATCGACTTTATATATTGTTATATTTAGTTTTTAACAATTGAAAAATTTGGTTGTTGATATTATATAGTCCAGTTTTCATCAGGCAATATAAAACATTAGAGAAAGTCAACTTTTTCAAGTTTCCCCAGTCTTGATATCATTCTGTGAATTAAAATTATCAAAAACTATATGCTTTCGATTTTGTTCTGATATACAAAATCTTGATTGAAAATGAGAATTTTAAAACCTGTGACATAATGAATTTTACTACGAGAAATGACAAAAACTAAAAACTTTTTTCAACATTTCAAATAGATATTGAGCCTAGATCAGGATTAGTGCATGTAAAATTTTTATCATCTAAATAAGGCTAACAATTAAAAGGTATCTGAAGCAAACAATCGAAATTTCAGCCAGCTCTGAAAATTCAGATGTCTCATGAATAATTGAAATTTCAAAAGATTCAATTAACCTAGATAAAACAGAAGAGATTTCTAATAAAAAATATAATATAAGATGTTTGAGTAGGATTCTCTTGAATTATGAATACTCAAATTTGCGTGCATTACTCTGAATTTATTATTTTTAATTATTATTGAGTTCTATGATACAATACGTATGATAAGTTATCATTGATAAACTTTATAAATCACCCAATATGTATAATATATAATTAATTTTGGGCTTGGTCTTTATCATCTGTTCATTGTTGATCAAATATAGAAGAAATTTTGAAATCTTGGATTACACAGTCTAGAAAAAATTTTCATACAGTGAAATAAATATATTTACCATGTGAGAGAAAGACCTAAAGGAGATTTCAATTTTTTAGCAAAATTTGAAATTAAAAAAAAATAAAGTTTGAGGCAACGAGTTGTAGAACATTTTCTGTAGATTACTTTCATCTTTTTAGAATTCTAAGGCTAGACTGTGTGATCTGTATTCTTACAAGACTTGATTTTGAAATCCAAAAAACTGCCCATGCTTGTATTTTATATAAACAAATCAATGCTTCTTTTAAAGCTTAAACAATATTTTGTCAAGTAATAAATCTCGATTGAACATCTAATGAGAGTCTTTTCTAAAGCTTCCGATATTGGTTCTTGTTGTGGAACTTGGCCACATGAACTTTAAAGAAAACAAAATAATTCATACAAGAAAGTTCTTACAAGGACAACTCTTCATTATCCTGGTACAATTGTATTCAGTCAAGCTGCCGGTAACTCTACAAGATTTTGATAATAATCAGATCGAATCAATTTTAAAAAATTCAAATTTGAATGATAATAGTGTCGAACTTCATCAAGAATATCATTGTTAGATTCTAAACTCATATGAAAGGTTAGAGAATAACGAGCGTGAATTCGAGTGATAAACGTTATATTTCGCCGGGTCTCTTCAGACTCTACTCCGGTTAACACATAAATAGATACTATTACAATGCTCTATTTGGGACCTTCCATTGGCTCAAACAAAACAATTCATTATCCGGGCACAATTGTATTCAGTCAAGGCTTGACTGTCAAGCAGCCGGTAACTCTACAAGATTTTGATAATAATCAGATCGAATCAACTTTGACTGAATATTAAGACTCATCTCTTTTGGAATTCAAGACTTCTTCCTATTTAAGCTGGAGAGAAATTCATTAAAATTCTAGTTGAAAGTGAAAAATAACAGTGGATAAAATTTATAATAGGCAATGTTACTTTGAAGTAGCTTTCATTAATTTTATTTCTTTTATTCAAATTTTTTTAATGTTTTTGGTGTACCGATAACTTATAGGCTATAAGAGTAAGAATACTTGAAGAAACCTTTTAATCCTGTAGAGAAATGTAAACTCTAATCCTAAATTCATAAGAAATGTTTGAGATAATAACGAAATTATAATTTATCATACATAAAAGTTTAATATTTTTCTGGGTCTTGAGCATTTCCGTTAGTCTGTTTTGTGTCTCATAACTTAGAGAGAACAGATTTATTTTTTCGCTCACTTCTCCCTAGAGCAAATTCAATAAAGGACTGATAGAAGAATCTTGAGAAATTTTCGCATTATCACTCTGTGATATAATCCCTGAGGCCCGCATTTGTTAACATGATACAAATGACACGAGCACAAGTATTGATTATAAAATCGGTCATATAACGGCCAAGAGAGATCTTGTACATCTAACAAATGCCAATGATTTCTTCTTGTTGCTGTGATTAAAAATTTATAGTTTTCAATCAAATCTTCCCGGCTCCTCTGTAGACGAAAAAAAGTGTTTAACTTTAGGTTTTAACTATTTGAAGAAAAAAGTTTATTGTTAGATTCTAAACTCATATGAAAGGTTAGAGAATAACGAGCGTGAATTCGAGTGATAAACGTTATATTTCGCCGGGTCTCTTCAGACTCTACTCCGGTTAACACATAAATAGATACTATTACAATGCTCTATTTGGGACCTTCCATTGGCTCATTTTGACATCGCAACTTCTTTCGGAAGGATGGGGAACTGGTTGTGAAATTCATCTCTTGATCAGCTAATAACTTATGCCTTTTGAGAAAGTTGTCGATTTGAAACTGCCCACTGTACCTTTTTCGTTTTCTTTTGGTTGTTGAGCAGTTTTTCCTTTCTCTCTTATCAATAATTACAGGTTGATTGGTAATTTGAGTATGATCAACTATTGTTGGCTTCTCATTTTTTTGATTCAAATATTCACGTAAATTTTCAAATATGTCCGAAAATCCACTTATAATCATATCAGGAGATTTAGAAATAAGATATATATTAAGGCCATATGTTCATTTCATAAAGCATCATTGAGTTTCACATTTTGCCAATTCTGTAATAGTTGCTGACTTTGGTTGTTGAGCAGTTTTTCCTTTCTCTCTTATCAATAATTACAGGTTGATTGGTAATTTGATTATGATCAACTATTGTTGACTTCTCATTGTTTTCACAATTTGCCAATTCTGTAATAGCTGCTGGGGCTATACAGTGATATTGACCAATGGAATGGCACAAATTTATGCACTGTAATAGTATTTATACGTTAACCGGGGTAGAGTCTGAAGAGACCCGCCGAAATATAATGTTTATCACTCGAATAAACTCTCGTTGTTCTTTAACTTTCCATATGAGTTTAGAATCTAACAATTGGTTCGACAATGTTATCGTACAAAAAAAGTTTAGTTTCTTACATCAAACAAGTAGAGAGAAGTGACTCCAGGTATAAAGAAACCAGATGTAGCTGTTTTTATGATAAATTCTGTGCTTGACAAGGGCTTGACTTTGTAGCTGAAATCTTCTAGATCAGAAATTTCTTTTTTCTTTAGTCCGATAGAGTATCCAAGGATGAAGATGAAACTCTCTCGTTTTCTAATAAAAATTCGTTATCTGTTTAGAGAGGAATTTATCAACCAATCAGAGCCGATGCAAAGATAATCACTTTAAATACATAGATTCTAATTTTGGTTTAGGTTGAATTTTAGACTAGCCTATCAGCATGTAGGGTTAAGTCACATGAAATCAACTTACTTGTGATACCTTTTGATGATACTGACAAGATTCTGATCTATTCCAGACTCGTAATAATTTGGAAAGTATTGATAGATGATCTTGATTTGTTCCATTTCATAGGTGATACTCGAATGAGAATTATTATAGGAATCTAGACTTTTTCCTCGAGCCAATTCCACAAATCCATAAAAAGTGTCCCTCAATGTTGAATCACCGATAAATACTATCTAGAATATAGAAAATACATTTTATATTTTCACCTGATTATAGTTTGGAAGTTGTATTTCAATTTCTTTTTTCATTTTCAGCAATATAAAAAACATACAGATTCCTGAACTTGATATTATCAAATAACTTTACTTTCAAATAAACTTACATTTTTCTTATTTAGTTTGTACTGCATGAGGAGTTTTTTAATTTTATGCTGCATTAATTGTACAATACTCAGTCCAATATTTTCAATATAATTTAAAGTTGGCCAACTACAGGAATCGATATTCGAACAGTTTGAGCAATTTATTATCCAATTTGAATTGGCCGGATTTACGATAAGCTCGTCCATTCGATGGTTAGAAGAAATCCTCGCCTAATGGAATATAAAGTTTGAAAGTTACAATGAAATGTGATGATTTTTTGAATTATCACAATGTTTTGTCTACTTAAAAGTAGCCAACCCATTTCAGTATAAAAGTCATTGAAATTCATTCCGCTTTTTTCCAAAGATATCTTTACTTTTTCGAGGGAGCATTTTCTTGATTCGGACAGTGGTTTGTTTGATGGAAACTTGCTCAACTTTAAATTTAACCAGACTTCTTGTTCTGATTGGTTTGACAGTTTGAAGTGGTATGAATTCTCAAGCAGACCAATGGGCATCCTCTTGGATAGTCTATGTATTTGTATAAAAAATTTATAAAATTATTCAGAAAATAAAAATTAATTCTACTTACACAAGTGTTCCGCTTGATTTTGATATGAACCATATTTGAAAGTCAATGAACAGGATGAACTCATTAGTGATCAAGTAATTAAATGACTTGTTTGTCACCGGCAGATGTGACATGAGAATATTCATTATTGCACCACGATCGTGTATTGCATCTGATGCCTTTGGATGTCTTTCCGAGTTGAGTAGATGAAGATTGAGTATTATTTCCGGAGGATAGGCTTGAACAGCTCCAAAGTAAAACTAAATTTTTACTAGTAACAAGTACAAATGAGAGAAAAAGTGAAAACTCAGAAAAGTCAACGAAAGTTGATAATCTAATCATCTCTCAACCTGTAATTAGCGGAAATAGAAATGGTAAGAAACCTGCACCTGCAATCACTAAGAAGGGCAGAAAACGTAAAAGTCTAAGTGGGCAACCAACGATGGATAGAGACGTTAGGAGGAAACAATGATCCTGGAGACAAACAACCAATTGAAATGAAATCCCTCCTTCCCCTTGTGCTCTATTGTGCTCAAATCCGATTGAACCAATCAGAGGATTTTATTAAACATTTTATCTGTTTTAAAATTGTATAGTGGTCGACAAAAAAAAAGTATCCAGTCTAAATTCTTATTAACTTATATATATGAACTCCTAATAAAAGAAACTATACATCATTCGATAGAGAAAAAAAAGTTCTATCCGTGTATGAACTCTGTTGTATTTTAAATTCATTCATAGACTTTAAAATTCCGTTTTACTAGTTTCCATTGAATTGAAAAACGACAAATCAAAAGTATTCATTTTACAGCTAATATTCTGTCTGTTCAAAATAATTTATCAATAAGAAGATTATTTGCAATATTCTCTTTTAGCTCTTTTCAGATAAAAAACGAAAAAAATTGCTGAAAAAATGTCAATTACTGGTCTTAAGTCGAAATACTCGAAGTTGAGTACAGAGAACAAAATTCTCGCTCTAAACTTGCTAAAGAACGGTATGAGCATGCGACAAGCTGCCAAGAAAATTGGATGTACCCATCGCTCAATATGCTCATTACTCAATCCGAAATCCCCCCCAAAAAATAAGAAAAAACAAGGTCGGAAGATTTCAATATCTAATCTACAAGGGAAAAAAATAAAATTTCTTGCCACTAAGAAAAGATTTTCTGCCTTGCAAATAAAATCTGAGCTCAATTTGTCAGTTAGCACAAGGACAATACAGCGTTATCTGAAAAAAATTCCTGAAATCTTTTGGGGAAGACCTAGAAACATTCCTAACCTGAGTGAACAAGACAAGATAGCTAGAAAAGACTGGACATCAAAAAGAATAATTGAAAACCAGGAATGGTCAAAGATTATCTTCTCAGATGAGAAAAAATTCAATTTGGATGGTCCAGATGGTCTCACTTCTTGCTGGATAGATAAATCATTGCCTAAGCCGACACGTATCAAGCGTGGGTTCGGAGGTGGCAGTATCATGGTTTGGGCTTTTATTACATCGAAAAATACCGGCAACTTGGTTGTAATAGACGAAAAATTGAATTCAAATTCTTACCAAAAGTTACTTGAAGATCAACTTTTACCGTTTAAGAAGGAAATCGAAAAAGAGATGCTAGTTTTTCAACAAGATAATGCGCCTTGCCATCGATCTGCTTCGACTAAAAAGTGGTTTTCAGATAACAATATTGATTTATTATCTTGGCCTTCACGCAGCCCGGATTTGAACCCAATCGAGAACCTTTGGGGAATTTTAACTCGAAAAGTTTATGCGAACGGGAAAATATTTTTAAATAAGAAAGATTTGACAGAAACCATAATCAAGGAATGGATATCTATAGACAAAGACACAGTTGAAGGTCTTTACTACTCCATGCCTAAAAGATGTCTGAGTGTTGTTCAAAACAACGGAGATTTTACAAAATAAAAATGGATACTTTTGATTTGTCGTTTTTCAATTCAATGGAAACTAGTAAAACGGAATTTTAAAGTCTATGAATGAATTTAAAATACAACAGAGTTCATACACGGATAGAACTTTTTTTTCTCTATCGAATGATGTATAGTTTCTTTTATTAGGAGTTCATATATATAAGTTAATAAGAATTTAGACTGGATACTTTTTTTTTGTCGACCACTATATATATATCTAGCCTGTGTAAGAGTCTGATGAGATCCGGTGAAATATAAGCTTTATCACTAAATATTCACTTGTCTTCTAAATCCTTACAATGAATTCTTCATTGGAAACAGATAAATTTTTATGAGTATTAATAAATTGGTTTCTAAACTCATGAGAAAACAGACGTATATTTCAGGGATAAGAGAAATATTTCGCCATGTCTTTTGACTATATTGCAATGAGAAAAATCGAACCCTTCCTGGTTTATTGGTTACTCGAACAGGATAAAAATTCAAGTGGAGAAAAAAATACAGACATTTTTCAAATCTCAATTTTTTTTGAACTCAAAGCTGGACAATTTTATTGAGTTGGAGGTGAGAAGGTGTTATCTGATGAAAATTAAATAAGTAAACCAATTATCTATTTTTGAAAGATCCGCCAATTTAGACAGATCCTGAAAATGATCAAGAAATCAATAATTTCATTAATTCACTTGTCGAATTCGATTCCTTGTCTAATTTTGAAAGCGGAAAACTTGATATAAATTAGCTTTGGTAGATTACTGTAATTAATACAAATTGCTTCGAAATTTTTCTTGCTTGAGATTTTCATCTCATGCTTATAGGTTGGAAATTTGTTAGACATTTCGTTGATTTTCTGAAACAATCCCTTCTATTGTTTATTTTCATATCATAACTTGGAGGATCTCGTTGGAAATTACTGATCTAGATTTTACTTGTAATTCAAATGCATGGAAAAAATGAAATCAGATTTAGTGACCCCCTATTTTCTTCAGATCATCGAAAATTATGATCCCATTTTAAATACATTGATCTAATTGGAGATCTAATTTTGAGAAATTTCCTACCTTCATATCAACCAACTTTAGTAAAAAACAAATGTCAATTCCATATATGAGAGAGTCAGTGGCAGATTTAAGTGCTTTTCATCCTTATAATAGAATATTTTCACTAAATCAAAGCTTTGATCCTGAATTCACGTCATGATGTACTGATGAGTCTTAGTGAGGACGTTAACTGACACTTTTTTGCTAAAACTTAGGTGTGATAGGAAAATCTTTTTAATTCACGAGATCCTAATTTTATGAAAATGAAATCGTCTAATTTGGATCATCTGTGAATAATGACAGGTATTTAATCTGTCAATCAGTTTTCTTTTTTCACATGTAAACTTGTCACTCCATTAGGTTAGCTGTATTATGATTCATCAGTCAAGTAGGCTTCTCAAAATCATGGTTCTTTAGATCATCTGTTCTCAATACATTCTTTAAAATATTAAGAAAAACTTGGACAAAACCACCTGAGATTTGGTAGAAAATCTTTCCTTCAAGACAATGCCAGACCTCATCTGGGAAAAGAGGTTTAAAATTTTTTGAAGAAGATAACTTTGATCTCATTGTCTACCCAACGGATAGTCGGGATCTTGTTCCGTTTGATTATCACCTTTTTAGGTCATTACAAAATTTCCTAAAGGGAAAACATTTCAGATCAAAAGAGGAAGACTATTTCAAGTCGAAATTTGAAGAATTTTATGCAGTAGGGAAAATGCCTAAACTCTTCAGGAACAGAGTTCATGTTAAAATTTATAAAATATATCAATTAATGTTTATTTCATACTTCCATTACTTTCAATGTGAAGGCATTGTATTCAAGTCCTTAACAATCATTTAGTGGTTATAAATGAATTTGTTGATATTATCATCGATATTCGTGTTATGGGATAATAACTTAACAAAGTGGAAATTTATCATATTTGAGCTTGATGATGAATCATTAGCCAGAGAGTCCTCTTTTTATGGCTTCCTCCCTATACTACATAACTACAGAATTTTCTTTCAATTTTTTCCCTCGAAATTTATCCAAAAGAATTATTCTTTTGAGAGATATGAAATTTCCTGTTTCAGTGTTTTAATTTCTTTCAAAAGGGACATTGAACGATTCTTTGTTATTCCACCAATAGAAAGACAAATTTCAGACCTTATTAAAAGCAATTAGCTAAAGGATTCAGAGGAACAGAGCTCAAAAAGAGAGGAAGATTAAGTTCACCGACCAAAAGTTTTAATATATAATAAAGGGCGATTCTCTAGGTTTATGAACCAAGAGCTTCAATGAGTAAATAACAGAATTACTATTAGAATTGATAGATGCATGTAGTTGTAAAGAACCCATTCAACCATGATTTATATAAATCATTATACTACATGAACTGTTCTAAATTTGATGAAGAAATCATTATCGGTTTTTCTGTTTTTTTTTTTCTTTGAGAGCATTATTCTGTGAAGTAAACTTTCTACCTTTTCATGTACTTTCATGTATCATAGACTTTACATTACTATTTTACTATGCACATACTAAACTAAGGCGATTAAATACGAACATCTGAAAACTTGAACTCATCTCACAGATGAACTTTATCAATAGAGAGAGAAAATGATCAACTCACACGATCTTGTGTTGTCTTCTTCATACTCAAAAGTAGCCATAGGTCATTATCAAGAGTGGGTGGAAGGAAGTTCCATAATAAATTAGCACAAGTGACCACTACCAGGGGGATAACTTTGCCTAGCATGCATAAATAAAAATGATAGGAGAGGATGGCTTGTTTTTTTATACTAGATAATTTCCACCAATGAAAAGACTCACGAGGAATACCAGAAAATAACAGATATTTTTATAGAAATTATAGTATATATTTCTTAGTTTTTGAATATGTAAAATATGTAGAAAATCATTCCTTTTTCTTCGAGCTATGGCTTTATGAGGAAGAGTTTTCAGATTCCTCTGAGCCTTCACGAGAATGAGATGCAGCGGAACTCTCAGAGGAAGATCTAGAACGGTTTTTTGTTTTGCTTTTCTTTTTTCGTTTCTTTTCCAACTTTTTGGCCCGTTTCTTTTCTTTTTTGGCTTCCTTTTTACGTTTTTTCTTTTCAGCTTTGTCAATTTTCTTTTTGAATTTGGCATCATCAGGATTTTCTTTCACCATTTCATTCCAGCCGTCATGGCCCCAAAAGTCAGTGTTAATCTGTCGAGTCTGGAAACTTTGATAGGCTTTCTTTTTGCGAATTTCTGATTTTTCCTTCATATACTCAGGGTCGGAGGTGAGAATTTCTTCACTGGCCGAGGAACGGCTAGAAACTGATGAGGAACGTTTGGATTTCTTTGATTTTTTCTTTTTACTTTTCAACTTTCTCTTCTTCCCACTATTTTTCTTTGGGACATAGATTTTTGAGTGAGGTTTCGACCATCCATTGGCCCTGTTTTCCTCATCGGAATATTCATTCTCACTTGAATAGTCAGAGTTGGATTGAGAATTTGTCTCGGCAAAGACTTTGGGAACTTCTTTCTTTAACATTCGCTGAGTTTTTATCTCAATTTTTTTACCAGCAAAATCTTCTGGCTTCAATTCTCTTGGTGGAATCTTTTCCTCTTGAACCTGGCCATCACAATCGCTTTTGCATTCGATCGGGCTCATGTTACCTTCGACACGAGTGATGAGCACCTCTTCTTCAATATTATAGGGAGATTGGTCCATATCAGCTTCATCGTAGTTTGGCTTCATTATTATGCTATCAAAAATCTCATTAGGTTGAGTTTTCGGTTGGCTTTCAGCTTGTGTGTCTTCCTCTTCAAGCTTAGATTGAACTTGGGGAGGTAATTCAACGGAAAATGCTTCTTGCTTATTTTCAGGTTGAACTTCTTTGGGAGCTAAATTGTTCGAAGGAACCCATTCGAATTCTTCATCAGAATCGCCATCTTCTGACGGACTAGGAGTAGGAGTCCGTCGGCGACTGGATTTCCTCTTCTTTTTCGATTTTTTACTGACCTTTTTAGCTTTCTTAGGTTTACGATCACTGGCATCCGAGGATACAGAATCAGAGTCAGTTTTCAGAACCTTACGACTTACGGGTCTGAAACTACTTTCAAGCGGTTTAACTTCGTCAAAGTATGATTCAAAGCCATCATGCTTCCATTTATCTTCGACCATATTCGAAAGACGTTCATTCTCGGCCAAGGATCGCCAAAAATCTAATGCTGTCATGTTAGAAGAGCCAATCATAGGCTGGGTATTTTGTTTTTCGAGTCTTTTTTCTATATATTCTGCTTTCTTCAGAGTCCTGTTGAGTTGCCGGGATAGATTTTGTTCAATTAATTGATTTTCCTCGAGAGTGCGAGATTTTCTAACTTGTTTGGGTTTCTTTTTCTTCTTTTTGATACTAGAATATTCTTTCCAACAGACTTCCTCTTCTTTCAACTTGAAAAAATGTTATTAGATTAGAGTAATGAACGTACCTTGTTGTGAATTGTAACATGTTTAAGAGTGTTTTTTAATAAAAGTTTATCCTAGAGTAGAAGAAATATTGATATACCATAAATTTTATCTTTGCTTACATTTGCGGAACAGAGATTTGTAACTAAATATATTTGTTAAATCTTATGTTTTAAGAGATTGAGGTTGTTGATTGAATTTGAAATTTTTGATTTATTGCCAGATTTTAAAGATTTTTAACAAATTGATCTCTTATAGAAAAAGTTTGTACTAGTACCAAATTTGAAAATATTCAATTTTTTTTTAAATATCCATTTTACAGCACAATAGTTATCGTATGACTTCATTATGGAAAAGGAACAGTGCTCCAAAAACAAATATTGAAGATGACCTATGCAGTGGCTTAAAAAACTTGAACTTGAAAAAGAAATTCACCTTAGCAGATTATCAACATATTATTGAAGCTTATGATATTGATTCGGGTCAAGAATTAAAAGCTAGCTTAAAAACTTTAACGGAGCATAAATTTTCTATTAAAGAAATTGATGATAGTCATTGCCTAGTTGTATTCTCGTGTTCAAAATCAGCTAATTGTTGCTTAGATGAAGCTATTTCTAAAGATTTTCAACAATTCAAAGTAAGTAATTCAACTTAAAATAAAAATAAGCTTTTAATTCAATCCTCATCTTTTTATATATTTCTAGCTTCGTAAAATAAATTTTGCATCAGATAAGAGTATTCAGAAATTGAAATTTGACCCCGGTGATTGGTGTCTGCCATACAAAGAACGACCAAGTGTTGATGCGTCTGTTGCCAATCGTCTTATAAATTTTCATTTGGGTATTCCTAAACGGAAGAGTGATCTAACTAAGCAGCCAAATGATGCCAATTTGTTGAGTAAAAATAAAATTCATGAAGAATCTCGAAATTACCATATATCTGTAACTAGACCAAAGATTGACAAACCAACCACTCATAATCTGATAACAAGCCATCTTGCCAGTTAATATATTAACATATCAAAATTTATTTCTTTAATAATAATATTAAATAAATGTATGTATTTTTCAAATCAAAATTAAACTTTTTTGATAATGCAAACGAAATAAAATTTTATTTCCTTCCAGTGTATCATATTTTTGAGTTAATAAATCGGATATTCAACAACTAACAAATTTTTTAAATTCACTGATAATTTATTAATTTAGTCAAATCGGGTACTTACTTCTAAGTAATTAGAAAGAAGAAAAAAATTATAAAAAATATTCAAAATTAAAACAAATTTATAAAATCATTATTTTGTACTGATTTTCTTCTCCATAAATCCTCGTAAGCTTTTTCTGTTAATTTATGTTATTTTTTGAAATGAATTTATCATCAATATTTTTAGTGATTTTTCTCGCCCTAAGTTTTCACAAAATTTCCAATGGAGCTGTCCCGGAACACTCGGGACTCACGGATGAATGGCATCTTTTGAATTATCTGAATGCTTTTCATAATCACTCTTACAACCTTAAGGCATTGGTTAGTGATTTCCTGACAAAATTTTTCTAGGCCCTTTCCTTCAAGGATAGATACGTCAATATGTATGGATTCGCAAGATACTTTGAAAAATTATCAGAGAAAAACTACTTGATTGCAAGAAAATTTGAAGACTTTCTCATCAAAAGGAATCGTGAAATATTTCTTTCCGATTTAACCATCGTAACTGTGTTTAAACATGCCAATATCTCCGATCATAAGACAGAGGAAAAGATTAATCTAATTCTCAGTATGGAAAGTCAACTCTTTCACGATTTGAAGCAGAACAATCTTCAAAAACATCATGTAAGTAGACTCTTTTTAAAAATTGACTTAGACGCTACATTTTCTAATGAAAATAATGACTGAAAAATTGTCAGATGTTTACAATCTTAGAATGCTTCTCGCTCAATACACCAGGATGAATTCAACTGTCGGCCTATTTCTCATGGACCAGACTCTCATGAAGCAATAAAACAACATTTGATTACAATAATTAAACAAGTTCAAGGAGAAAATTATTAAAAATAAAAATTTGCAATAGTTTTATTTTTGCTTGTCAATGTTGTGTTCTACTATTCCTTTGACTCCAATAATTCCTTGTCTAGAAGGAATTCCAGGATTTTATCGTCACCATTTTTGAGACGACGCATGAGTGTATTGAGGCGATATTCCGACTCAACTTGTTCTTCGATAAACCCATCTAAGAAGTGGACATACTAAAGAAAAGATATTAGGAAATTTAATCATTTACAAAGTGGTCCTTTTTCACGTTTTCATAGTGGTCACTAAGTTCAAGAATGGACTGTGAGTTCATTTTTTCCACTTTCAAGGCACATTCAAGACCGGAATAGCCACTATTAGTTTGGCTAAGCTTATCAAAACAAGGGACCCCTTCTAGGTTGACATTTTTAAAATCAACAGTCTCGCCAGCCTTTATCATAAACTCGGTTATCTTTTCGGCATGTTTTCGTTCCTCTTCAGCTTCTGACCTGAAAAACTTGGCAAATCCCAAGAGGGCTACATCAGGTTTGCTGAAATGATTTGCCAATTGATCATAGTAATAGGCTGCACGATACTCCCTGTTCACCTGATCATTGAGACTGGGCCCATTGGCCTTAGTCTTTAGGAGGAATAATGTGAAAACTAATATCAATGCAATCTTCATGATAAAATAGAATTTTTTCTATTGAAATCGCTCTTGTTTTCATACTGTCTTTATGAGTGTAACTAAATTTCTGTTGATAACCAATGAAATCAACAGCCAGAAAAATGTATGAAACTTTTCATTGTTTTTTTGCTTTTCAACCGAAAACAATTTCAACTTTTGATGCCTTACTAGCTAACATTTTTTCTTTCTCGCTTTAATAAAATAAAAATACAAAGGGGTGAGATTATTTTAGCATTTCTGTTTTGTTTTTTTTTCAGTATGAATTCATCAAACCGAATTCGTTCTATTTCTATCAGTTTTTTGTAAAGTATGAGATACAGATAAGTTTGACCTAATTATTTCTAAAAGAAATATGGCGAATGATGAAAATATTCACTTTTAGTTCACATGCTTGACGACGACAATAGAAAGTTGAAAATTTAACAAGTCAAATCTATACTTTTAATTTCTACATCCTCCCCTCTTCTACATTTTCAAGCTTATCCTAAAGTCCTGACAATGTTTCTGACTCAGATTAAATTTTGTTTTAAATTTAAAGCAGTTTTCTAATGATCATGAAAATCGTGTCATATCATTTAAGGATACAGTAGTAACATTTTGATTTGTTCCAATAGTTGTCTTGTCCCCACGACTTTGACGAAAGACCAGATTATTCCGGAGATAAATGAGGTTGTCAGCCATTTGAATGATCCAAAAGTAAAATATCGCTTCTAGAGCTAGTTGACATGAAGATGAGAATTTATATTTTTAACAAAGAACTCGATATTTTTCTTCGGAAATTATTTTTCGAATTCTATATTGAAATAAGCCAATAAGTTGTGAAAATTAAGAAAAATTTTCTGAAAAATTTAATCCGACCAAAATTATACCTTTTTTCGAATTTCGAAAATCCACCAAATTTTCCACTTTTGAGCTCAAATTTTTTTATCGATTTCAAAGATTAGAAACAGTTCTGTGCTGATATTTGGGACCAAAATTAGACAAAGAATTCGAATTGTGCTGTGAAGGAAGAAAGGAATCTACTGTTTTCAAGTAAGAGTTAAACTTTTAAATTTTGGATCAATCGCCTTCGTGATAATCAACAAATATAATTGGTTCGATTTCCCACAATAATGAAGAATTTCTGTAGCTAAATTCGAATTCTTTGTCTAATATCAGCACAGAACTGCTTCTAATCTTTGAAATCGATAAAAAATTTTGAGCTCAAAAGTGGAAATTTGGTAGATTTTCGAAATTCGTAAAAAGGCCTAATTTTAGTCAGAAATTTTTTAAAATTTCCACAACTTATTGGCTTATTTCATTATGGAATTAGAAAAATAATTTTTCCTGACTTTTCGAAGAAAAATATTGAGTTTTTTGTGAAAAAGGTGAATTCTCATCTTCATGTCAATTAGGTTTATCTTGACTAGTATTTATTACTAATGAAATTGAAACTAGCTTTACATTTTCTAGGTATGAAGGACAAAGAGAGTAGAGAGAAATAATGATTAAGCTACTGAAAAAAGTATTTGGTATAAAAAATATATATTTTTTACTCGTGAGATATTATCAAGTATAGAATTACAATAGAAATATTTTCAAAATGAATCCTTTCCGTGATGCTGAGTAAAAATTTTCTTCTATTCCATGGAGACATGTTTTATTGTTAGTAACAAAGGCTTTTAGGATGCTTCTCCAAGTCAACAGCAGGGTTTTCTCCCTTGAGAAAGGTGTCAAAGCCCCTACTAGGCTCACTGGGATTCTTTCCAGGGAGACTGAGAAAGTTGTGATCAAGCAATAAACAAGATTGATAGTCATTAAACTTTATGAGGCCGTGACAAGACTCATTCATTGTCAAGTTTATCAAGGAAAAATCTTTTTTCATTTTTTCTGGACTCTGGTAGATAATCTCGGTTGAGTTTCGCTTCTTTTGTATATGATAACTTTCAGTATTCTTATCTATGGGGTTATATTTTCCCTTGGAAATGTCGTTGAAATACCGTGGACTTGTTGAAATCATTTGAATCGTCGAATTATTCGGATGAATTTGAGTCTCATGGAGAATCTTTTGGTGCGCACGATTCTTACGAATTTTCTTCACCAATATATACAACAGGATAATAACTAAGGATATTGCCAATATAGGCAAAGTTAAGGATAGGAAAAAGGTTACGTAATAGACAAGTCTTGAAGTATGATCTTCAGGGGATATTTGGTAGGCTTGCACATCATCGCTATTAGGGCTGTTGCTCTTTTTAATAAATTCACAATTATTTCCGTAAAATGGCTCAAGACATTGACAAGAATACGAGCCGGGGAGATCACGACAGCTGCCGCCATTTCGGCAAATTCCATCGACCATGCATTCATTCAAGTTTTCTGCACACTGTGCGCCATACCAGCCAGTTGGACACTCGCATGTAAACTTTTTGGCATTCTCTATACACCGGCCGCCATTTTGACAATCCAATTGATCACAAGTTTCAATCGGTGTTTGGCATATTGTACCTGTATAGCCGGGCGGACAAATACACTTTTGACCCTTTTCTGTATTGACACAGAGACCGTCTATAATTAAAATAAGGGAATGAGAAAGGTATTATTTCTAGTTGTAAGCAACATAAACGAATTTATTTTCTCATATTTACTTATAAGTAGTATAAATATGTTTAGAAACTAACTATTTAAGCAAGGGTTGGTTGGTAAACAATAGTCCTTAAGGACTTCACAATTCCTTCCACTTCGACCATCCTCACATTCACAAATGAATTCATGGTTATCCCTGGTTAAGGATTTCTTAACATCAAAGCTTTGAATTGGTTGGCATACTGAATTAGCTCCTTGACATGGCTTATCCTCACATTTCCTATGATGAAACTCACAAAACTGACCATAGTAACCATCAAAGCATTCACAGCTGCCAGTATGAAACTAGAAAAGAAAATATTTCAAAATCAACTCAAAATTCAATTCAAATAACAAATTACCTGGCAGGCACCACGATTGGAACAGCCATGGTATTTACAGTTCCTCAACTTCATTTCACAATGATTTCCATAATAGCCTAGTTTACAAATACACTCGTATGGATGACGGTATTGTCTCTGGATTGATGACGTTTGATTTTCACTATTTACTGTAACTTTATTGACACAACTTCCATGGACGCAAATATCCGGGTTCTTGACACAAAATCGTAAATCTACAGAGAGAAATCAAATGAATGGTTTGACCTTTCAGATATGGCCAAGTCTCAGTAATTAGTTTCTTATTTTTTTAAATAAATAAGAAAGGATGCCGAGAAAATTTTACACAGACCCCATATGTAAAGATTACACTACACTCTAAGTTTATGCCTGACCTTGTATACTTTCATATGAGAAATGTGACCCACCCTAGTGTGGGTAGTGTCAATCATCTCAAAAGCCATACAATTATGACAATGTGATAACTCGACAGACAATGCAAATGCCCTCCAACCCTGATCATTATGAGAGCCAATCAGATTTATTTATATTTTTCTTTGTTGTTTACTATATATTTGGCATGTAAGAGGCTGAAGAGTATGCCTGAAGTAAAGCGCTTATTCCTCAAAAATTTTCTCGGCATCCTTTCTTATTTATTTAAATGCCCTCACCGTTTGCACAACTGACTGATGATATTAAAAGTCATTCTCATACCCTAAATCTTATTTTTTTGTTGATTCCTCCAACACCTTGAAATCAACAAAATCATAGACGTGTTTTGTCTTTATTGAGATTCCTCAGTATACAGCAGTCAGGAATTGAACCAGGGTCATGAGCATTGAAAGCCCAAGTAAAAAAAGTATCAAAACACTTCAAGAACTTCTTATTCATATGGTCTATTACGATCGAGTGCTTCACGTAAATGTTCTAAAACGTCCGAAAATAAGCTGTATAATAAAACAAACTTTGTATCAACAAATAAATTCCGTATAAAAAACTAAAATGTAAAAATATTTAGATCTCAACGAATTTCAAGGAAATTTGACTCATGCTCATAAAATCTGTATTGAGCTTCGATGTTAATGAAAACTAACCAATGTCACAATTGAGACCTGTCCAGCCGTTCATACATTGACAAGTATAAGGTTTCCGAGTAGTGTTTAAAGCATCATCTTTAACCTCTTCACATTGACCGTTTTGGCAATTTTTACTGGTAACACATTCATAACAGGTTGGCCCACGCCATCCAGGATAACATCTGGAATATTAATTAGCCAAAATATTCATCAATGCACAATTGAACATCTGAAGATGCAAAATTTCAAGAGCTCTATAAAAATCACATCTAAATCCTCATCTACACCTGATTCATGAAATTTTAGTTCAAAATTCTTGTTGATTTCACTGTTGATCTGAGTGGACGAGAGATGTTTTTCATGAAATTGTATACGCCCATCAAAGATTTGAGAATACTGCTAAAATTTTCATTTTAAATGCAATTATTCAAACTTAAATAAAAGAAATTGATGGCTGTCTTCGATTTCACCGGCTTTTAATCACTCAAAACTAGAATCAGTAAAAATAGTGTTAATCTACCTTCATGTTTATTTGAATTTTTTTCAAGCTTTCCTTCAGATTTAACTTGCATAGTCTTAAAACTAATAAAAGATCATTGTTTAACAATTTGCTTAGCTCAAAATTAACTCTGAAGAATATGATTTTGAAAGCATCTCAATGTTTTAGTTCAATTCTAACATTAATTGGTTTTTCAAATTTTTATTCGGTTTACTTTTACTCTTTTTACGAACCTCAAACTTTGATGGAAAATGATGATAGTCTGATTTAGTAAACTATGGTAATTTGAGACTTAAATCATTTTGTATATGTTACGTTCAAAGTGGAAACTCGTACAGTGTATACACTGAACGTAAAGTGTGTACACTGTACAACTAATTGGTCAATGTGGAAACTCGGTTGAACGGTTGATGGTGTACACTTTGAATATACTGATTAAACGTACAATGTGTACTTTATGTTCGGGAAATAAGTCTCATCTATTTTAATGGTCTTTAAGTCTTTTAATTTAAGAAAAGTTCGAATATAATATTCATTTATTTGTTATTCCATGAAAAACTTTTATAGGACCTAGAATTGCAAAAAACTTTATTTCTTCTGCATTTCCCCCTATTTGACAGGCATTCAATGGCACAATCATACCTCAACATTCTTTGGTCCCATGAAAATGAGGCTTCCTTTGAGGCAGTTTGGATAGATAGAGAATCTCTATGAGAAATCCTTCAGGGACTTCTTTGCGATTTTCAAGAGGTTCTCATCTTCATTTATTAGCATTTTGGATGCCCTGACTTTAGTGATAAGATTGTAATATTCCGTATTGTTAAGTCTTGAATTGAATTTTGGGTTGATAACTTGAAACTATATCAAGTGAGAAACCTACACCTTTTTGACGCATTGTAGAGGTTTCTCAAATTAAGACTTATGGATTACATAAGACGAATACACTGTGGTCGAAAACTTGAAACTTCATCAAAGGGTTACTTTTTCTTACTTGAATGCACACAGACCAGTTGGTATTTGCATGGGATTATTGGAAACTGCTATTTATTCAACAGAATTGGACTTAAAACTTGTGATTCAAAATTAAAAAAAAATTTCCAGTGTTCACATTGTACTTTTAATCAGTATATTCAAAGTGTACACCATCAACCGTTCAATGTGTACACCGAGTTTCCACATTGACCAATTAGTTGTACAGTGTACACACTTTACGTTCAGTGTATACACTGTACGAGTTTCCACTTTGAACGTAACATATAGAAATTTTAGAGCCTTAAAATTATTTTAACAATCCAAATAAAGCAAGAGTTGGTTCTTGGCGTTTGACCTGATTATCAAAAACAAAATACTATTTATATACTTTCATGATTTCATCCCTATCAGTTTTGTCCAATCAGATGAGAGAATAGAATAATACAAGAGGCTGACCTATGATAATAAAGTATTGATAATCAGAAAAGAAAAGGGGATATAATTTTTCATCAGATTTAATTTAACTTCCTTCTTTTGCCAAAGGTACACAAAGAAAATAGACCTTTTAGAATGATAATTAACTCAAAATGCTCTAAACTAAACCAAATAGGTGAAATTATTTTAAATAATATTAATTTACTGAATTTTAACTTTGAATTCTGTTTTAAAAATTCCTACCAGTTAACTAATATGCTTGACTTTTCCACCTTAGATAATGTTAAGTTTTTTTCTTTAGATGTTGTAGATATGTATAATAATATTCCCTTAGAAGAAGTTTTTTCCTTGTTTAAAATTGAAATTAATAAAATTAATTTAGATCCTAATTTAGTTAAATTTTTGTTAGATGGTTGTAAACTGTTTAGAAAATAATATTTTTAAATTTAATAATAAATTGTTCAAACAAAAAAATGGTTTAGCAAAGGGTCTTTCACCATTTTTTGCTAATTTCTACATGTCTTTAGTGGATAAATTTATTATTGACTCCCTTACTGACTAGATATTTAGATGACTACTTTATCATTACAGATAAGAGTAAGAATGATATCATCAATATTATCTTCTTACTAAGATTTAAGTTTCCTAAACTAAAATTTACGTTTGAGGAGGGTATTAATGATAACATAAAATATCTAGATTCAAGTCTAACTTTAAAGGATAACAAAATCTCTAAATCCATATATAGAAAACCTTGTAATAAAAATATACTGTTAAATATCAAAAGTAACACACCTATCCTATACAAAGAAAATGTAGTTCGTGGTGAAATCTTGAGAACATTACGTCTCACAGATAAAGATCATTGGGATGTTGCTTTTAAAAATAATATAAGTCTTGTTGATAAAATTTCCAAAAATGAAAATAACATTCTGGAAGGCTGTGGTATCTATAAATTAAAATGTAGCTGTGATAAAATTTATATTGGTCAAACTGGTAGAAATTTTAAGACAAGAATCAAAGAACATAAAAACAGTATTTTAAGAATTGATAATAAGTCACATGTTTTTCAACAATAATGGGCATAAAATCAATTTTGAGGAGGTTAAAATTCTTAGCGTACAAAAAAACTTTAGAAAGAGGTTAATTCATGAAGATCTTGAAATTGGCAATAATGATACTTTTAATGGAAATTTTGGTGAAGTGAACATTGAGCAGTGTTGGATTCAGTTTTTTGGCAAAAGAAGGAAGTTAAATTAAATCTGATGAAAAATTATATCCCCTTTTCTTTTCTGATTATCAATACTTTATTATCATAGGTCAGCCTCTTGTATTCTATTCTCTCATCTGATCATGGCTGAGAATTCTAATATTAACCTAAGTTTTAATAAATTTTATTATAAAACTAATTTTAGATCATATTTTACTGATTCGGAAATACACCCCATATTGCAGTTCAGCCGCTGAACTTCAGCGTCTACACAAGCCATAGGGGGTGGCGAGAACTTTTGAATTTTACTTGGATAAAATTGTGAGTACATTCTCATCTTAAATTTGTTGTAAACTTGCAATGAAGTATTAAAATAATACCTTAAAAGCGAAAAATTAAGATCTTGAAAATTTTTTTAGGTTTTTACCTATCATATATACCTCATGACAGAGAGTTTCATTAGTTCGAATAATGTGTAAACAACTTTTCGAGTTCTAAATTCTCAAATTATTTTCAAAACTCCTATATTAACCTCCTTTATATTCTGGTTTCTTCTCAATAACTTCAGAACTTCTTTTAGTCTTTAAACTTATAAATGGCTTTCCATCATCTTCGGTCAATTCGGACAACTCTTTTAGAATTCACACTCGAGTTCTTCGATATACTGAAATTGATTGAGGGAGCTTCATAAGGACTATAATTCAAGTGATTTTATCTAAAAAGTACGAGTTTTTCTCAAACATTTTTGATGAAACAGTCAGATTCAAGAACAACTAAGCATATGTTACGAGAAGAATAAATCTTGTTAAAGATGACTGAAATGACTCACTGACACAAGTTTGGCTGAACACATCGTCCATTGACACAAGGATTTGTACATTTTGCTGTAAAAAAAGAAGGATGAAAATTTTAGGCAATTTCCCTTTTTAGTTTGAAAAGTCAACCCATCCATGCTTGATTGAAACTATCTGTGAACGCATTTTTATGTATGATAAAAGGTTGAGAAATATGATAAAAATGTCTGAGTCACACTCATTTTGTCAAGAGTGTTTTTTCACATTTTTATTTTTAGCAAAAATTCCACTAGACTCTCTTAAAGTTTATACAACATGGTTTTGATATCTCGAATGAAATTATGTAGTTGACGAAGAATTGATAAATGAAAAATGAAATGACAAAAACTATGAAGAGCTTAAAAGCTGCAATAAGAAAGTAAAAGAAGGAATATCATATTTTTTTGGTAAGAACTTTCTACGAAAATAACTCATTCATAAGTAGAAAGATCTTATTTTCAGGTATAAGATAAAATTCATATATATCTATGCGAATCTTTCCAAGTTATGACCTGGTTGATGAGCTATAGCTCACAAGTTGGATCCCAAGTAAAAATTGGATCCGATCTCAATGAATGCGGGTGAAATTATTTGACGATCACAAGAATCAACAAAATAAGGGAATCAATTAATGAGTCGAAATGTCCAAAAGTTCCAAGAAAAATAATTGTTCTTCTGTGCTATTTTCAGATCTTTTTTAAAATTTGATAATTTCCAAATGGAATTCTTATTAGTTAAAAATAATTATCAGGGGAGGGGGTTTTTATTTTAATGAATCTCAAAAATTTCCAATTGGCCCGTTAGAAAAACCAATTTAATCATTAATAAATGAAGTTGGAATATAAACCTAATTCACTATTTTTACAAAAAAATCCCTGCATTTCGAACTGATATTGAATCATTTTGATTTATCAATTTCCAAACAGTGAAAATGATCGAAAAATAGGAACTATACTTTCGCACGTTAATGGAGTGTTTTCTAAAATCTCTACAATCATTTTTGTTATTCAAGGTTTCTATTGGTGATCCAGAAAAATAACGTTTAATTCCTCTCACGCCTTGAAATCAACAAACATTTTCTACTCAAAGTTTTAAAAAGATGAAAAAATCGCGCCAGCTCAAAATTTAAAATGTCTCTAAATTTTTCCAAACAATTTTTCTTAAATCAGTTCATCTCTGTGCTATTAAGATTAAATTGTGCAATTTTGAGGAAAAATCATGTTAAATTGATTAAAAGGAATAAAACTGTTTAGTGTATGCCACAATTCTTGAAAAAATTTGCTACGGTTTTGGTGCTCTGGAAATAAAATATGAGAACAATATTTTAATCCACTGTATGTTAATTGTCGAGCAGAATCATTGTAAAATATTAAAAATAAATCATCGATAATATCAAGTTAAACATACTGTAGATATTGGAGAATCAATGTTTTCCCCTTTAACATACACACATATATTGTTGATAGTTTTAAAACATATTTTGGATTGGAAAATGAAACGAAATTGTATATTCTCTCCCTCTCATTCTACCACTCAAATCTTTTCCCATTGAATGATTCTCAGACAATAAAAAATAATGCTGACAGAGAATATTCATATCGTAGTAGTTTTAAATTGGAAAATTGTATCATTCTTTTTATATAAAGTAAATTGTAAAACATGAATAAAAATTCACAAATAGCGCCTGTTAGTATAAACTTTTTAGCGAATTTCAAACCCAGAAATTCTTCACTTTCATTTACTCAACATATTCTCGATGTTATTGTTTGAGAGGTGTTGATTAACCTCTGATTTTATCTGAGCAATAGAAAAATTCATAAAGAAAGGCGATTCCAGGTTTGTTTAAAGAATAGCGCATGTAAAAGCTGAAGAGTATGCCACGAAATAAAGCGCTATTCTTTTAACAAACCTGGCATCGCCTTTCTTTATGATATTCTCGATGACTTTCACAAAAATATCAATTTTTGCAGTCAAAGTGTCAAAATTTCCTGAAGATATTTTGGAAACCAAATCAAATGACAGACTTTTTAATGATTCAAGAAAAAAATTAGGAGACATTTTAAATTTCAAATTGATTTTTTTAAACTTTGAGTTTAAAGTTATTGTTAATTACAAGGTTTGAGAGGAATCAAACGTTATTTATCTGGATCACTATTAGACAAGAAGACCAAAAACGGTTGTAGAGATTTTAGAGTTATTTTTCATGGTCACTATTGATTGGAGAAAACAAAATTGTAGTTGATACTTTAGGAAACAGTCCATATTAAAGAGTGAAAGTCTACTTCTTATTTTTCGACCATTTTTACTGCTAACAATTAATTAAATTAGTATGATCCGATATGAGATCAAAAATGACTTTTTAAACCCTATTTAAGAGACAGAGAATATTTTTGGTAAGGTTGAAAATTCTGTGTGGTTTAAGAATACGATGATAAGAATTTTTTAAAAACCAACCAGCGTCATAATCAATTAATGCCGAACAGCTTCCTGAAGAACTAAAAAACTTGGTTCAAAATTATGATTACATTCTGATATTTATACCATGGAAATAAGTTATTTCAAATTACCATAGCAGAATCTATAGTCAAGAAAAGTTACTTACGAGTATTACAATCGGAACCCTCCCAGCCATCAAGACAAATCTTTCGTCCACTCTCATTATCACACGTGTAATGGCCAAGGAGAAGGGAATTCCTCGGGGTACATTTTTCTGTGCATTGTTTACCATAGCTTCCTTTTTGGCAGACAAATCGATAACTAATCTTCACCTTGTAATCTTCCTTTGATACCATTTCAACATTGTTCCAATCTCTAAGATGTCTCTTACCATCATGTATATAATTCAGACGATCTAATAGCCATGTCTCTGAATAAAATGATATTTTTTCACATCATTATCAACATATAAATAAACAAATTTGATTAAAATTCATCCATGTTATTTTTTCCCAATGGCCATTCAATACGTTTTATAGAATTAGAATTCATTCACTCTAGTTGAGTATAAAGATTGGAATTGAAGGATCGAATCTTATGAAAAAATTGGCGCCAAATTCACATTTTCCCAAAACTTTGAGTTGATTTCAAAGTGAGAGACAGATCAAAAAAATCAAATATGATAGAATCACCCCCATCAACCTGTGAAACTTTCTCAGTGAAAGTCGAATTTAGGTTTCTTGAATAATTTTACTGCTTATCTGATCGTGATCCTAAATATCGTCTTTGAATCACTCTCAATGAGAGATTTTAAAAAATGTGATTTTGGCGCCAAGTCTAAATTTAAAATATCACATATTTTTCATAAACATTGATTTCTTCTTTTCTTCATTAAGTGGAACTGATGATCTAGATTTCAAAAGTTCTTTATCTGAATTGAGTTCATGGAGGAATAAATCAGATTTTGTAAAAAATCATACATTTCTTTTATGATAAGATACTTTAAGAATTATGTCAATATGGGAATTCTCAACCATTTCGTTCACTTCAAAATTTTCGACGGCGGTGGACTCCACAGGGAAGTATTTGCAATCATACATTCCTATCTTCATATCAATTAGTGTTAACTGTATTATTATTATCTTAAATTAGCCAACAAATTAATAATAATTTGTAACTTTTCCTTAACCTGAAGGGCATGAAGATGAGATTTTAGAATTTTACTAATTTTTTAAGAACTCAAGTAGTAGAGCATGTAGGAAAGATCTAATTCTACACAGTTTGAATTTCAATTTTGTACTAAATTTTCATAGTTTTGAAATTTGAGCAGGATGTTTATATTGATTTAAAGGGATAGAATAATTAGGCCAATCAATATAAAGTCGGAAATCCATGATTTTTACAAAAATTTGAAAGATCTTTAAAAAAAACCAGATTATATTGCCGACTTTATTACCATTTGGAAAAAAGTCAAAATAAGAAGATGAAATTGATGCTTATGTGAAAGAGAGAAAAAAATTATTTAAAAAAAAAATAATGGTCATTTTTCAAATTTTGATTTGACGCCAAATTCCCATTTCTAAACAGCTCCAGCAAAATTTACATTCTCAAAATTCAAACGGCTTAATTTTAGTCAGATTGAATCTTTTCGGAAACTTTTTCAATTTCCACAACTTGTTGGCTCATTTCATCAAAATGTGAGAAAAATATCTTTTGTCATAGTAAATTCTTATCTTGATGTCAACTGACTTTAGAAGAAATCAGGAAAAAACTTCAATTTCCAGCAAGTCAAAAGAAACAGCCTGTACCAAATTTGGAGCAACTGTCAAATATAGAATACATGACTCATTAATGAGTCCATTCCCAAGAGTTTAAACCTCAACTTAATCTTAAATTGAGTTCATTCTTAGCCCATGACACACTACAATTCCAGAATGTACTTACTCAAAATAATAATTCTCTCAAATATCCATTCTCTGCTGGACAATGTTGAGAATGTACCATCATATTACGCTGTAATACTATAGAAATAAATAAAAACAATGTCTGTTTTTACCTCCGCTATAGTAAATTATTCATCAATTTCTGGTGTGTACCAAAAAAATATCTACACATGAATAAGTAAAGATGGAGTTATTATAAAAGTCATATTTTGCACCACAGTCTTTTTCCTTTCGATTTCTAATCTTTCCTACCTATTACTACTGTATCATAACATAAAGAACTGATGCTGATAATTACTATTTATCGAAAAAATTTTATTTTTAGCAGAAGAAGAAAAACATGATTTTAGGGAATTCCTTTACAAAAATATTATTTTCCTTTGAGGGAAAGAAAGTTTTCCAGGAATCTTGCTAGGCAGATGGGAAGGCAATTATTGTACATTTCGATTACAATAATTTCTAGAATTTCTATTAGAAAAATGTATCGTAAAAGTTTCTTGATTTTTCCCCTATTGTCAAAAATAAACCCATCAAAGGAGCAATAACAGTCAAGAAACGTGGATCATCAATGTGTATGAAAGTAATTGCTTTTAACTGTGATCTCTAGTGTAAATATTTATAGAAATGTCTATATTCGATTTATTTTCTCCGAAAGCCTAGCCAGCCAAGAGTTCAAACGAAAAAATGGAGTGGTGATAAATTGCCGAAAAAATAAATATACAATTCTGGGCGCATTGAATAGGGCTCACATCTCAGACAAAGGATAATTTTGATAAAATTCAAATTGCTTGTCTTCAATAACTCTGCCAAGTAATATTTGAAAAGCTAGAAGATGACAGAGAAATCACAATATTCTTTTCCGGATATAGACCGAAAAAATTAATTTTTTTGAAATAAAGCTTGTTAACATGAAGATAAGAATTTAGTATTTTTACAAAAAACTCGATATTTCTCTCCTGATATATAAAAACAATAATTCTTTGAATTCTAAAAAGGAATGAGCTGATAAGATGTGGGTAATTCGACAATTCAAAGCTGTCAAGTGATAATATTTGGAATCGAAATTGAACGAAGAATTCGAATTCGGTCATAGAGATAGCGAAGATTTGACTGTTTCCGAGGAAAGTTTAACTTCCAGATTTTGGATAATTTGCCTTCGTGAAAATCGAAAAATTCAAATGGTTCGATTTCCCACAGTAATGACGAGTTTCAGTGAACTTCTGCAGTTGAATTCGAATTTTCCGTCTAATTTTGATTCCAAATATCATCACTGAACTGCTTCGAATTATCGAAATCGATAAAAATTTTGGGTTCAAAAGTTGAAAAAGTGGAAATTTGGTGCATTTTCGAAATCCAAAAATTCGCCTAATTTTGATCAGATTGAATTTTTTCCGAATATCATCAACTTGTAAGCTCATTTCATGTAGAATTCGAAAAATAATTTATTTCTGTGAATCCGGAGAAAAATATCAAGTTTTTTGTAAAACTAGTAAATTCTCATCTTCATGTCAATTAGGTTTACATGATGAAATGAGCCCATGATTTGTTCAAATCAAAGAAAATCTGTAAAGAAGTTAGATTTGGCATATTTCGCTAGTATTGCGCTAGTTCGAGGTTTGAAATATGACTTAATTGCCATTTAAAATTGATTTTTATAAATGGTTTAGCAGAATTTACACAATGCCTACCTCTATTCATAAATTAATACCTTCTGAATGCAAATTTACGGATCATACAATTTTTGGAGATATTCTATCTTTGTTTTAATGCAGAAATTTTATTATTGTCCTATACCCGTTAAGAAATAGGGCAAAAATTTTATCAAATAAATAAAAGTTAGTATTTGTGATGTTATGATAAAAGTGTTTGAATCACTGTGAATAAATTTTGAAATCATGTCCTACAACATAGAAATCAAGTAATATACATGCATTTACAATAAAAAGTATAAATATCGTGATCTTAAACATCCTGTTTAAATTAATTTCTCAGTTTCATTTCATCAAATATTTGAGCTTACCATTTATCTCAGTTTGATGGACAATCGAGGCAGTTATAACGAATTCTTCCTAGAAAAATGATAAATATTATTCATTGTGTTCAATTATTTAAATATTCAGAGTTTTATTAATGAAAATAGTAGATAAAACCAGAATTTAATCAGCCTTTGAGACCTGCAAATTGCACTTCTATAGCTAGATATATATTGTATTGAATTCTAAGAAAAATCTAATAAAAGCTTTATGATGACCCGACAAATTTTGCTTCAGGGTGTTTTCGCAGTTGGAAAAAGTATCAAGAAATTTTCAAACTTCAACTAGAATAATCAGATTTGGATTCATCTTGAGATTTAAATTTAGTTTCAAAAAGAATTTTAATAACCCAGATAATCACGAGACTTGGTTTCGGAGATAAAACAAGTGCATTCCTGACGCTTGGAACTCTTTTGAAAAAGTTATCAGCAGAATAGAAAAGTATCTTTCTTGATAGGCGATTTTGAGTTTTTATTTCACCTTCAACAAAGAACTTCAAAGCCTGCTGACATGAAGATGAGAATTTAATATTTTTTACTGGATAACCAGGAAAAATTTCATTTCCTGAAATCCATGATTATATCCAAAATTTCTAAGTTCACCCATTGACGTAATGAAGTTAATCTCCACTGTATTTTAAAAACATTCCACCGAATTTCGTTTCAATGCTTATGGAAAAAAATTCGATATTAAAAACGTTTTTTAACCGATCAGAATTGTAATATTTATGGAAAATAAGGTTTTTTTAGTGAACTAAAGTTAAAATCTTGAAAATAAAATACTAAAAAACTTTTTTTATTTAACTTTCATAATTTTGTTTGGCTGACATAAGTTTCCTCGAAAATATTCTGAGGTTGCTGACTGAAAGTCATGCTGGGGTTGAGATCAAACGAAGTTTTTGGTGAATAAAGCTTTATTTTCGTCAGTTCTCTTCGGATATTTTGATGCGTTATTTAGCAGGATGACTTTGAAATACTTATCATATCGATGGGTGATTTTAGAAATTAAAAAAAATTTCGTCCAAGTTGCTTAGAAAATTCAATCATCAGGTGAAAAATTTGAATCAACCCGCCATCTTAAGGAAAAAGTTTTAAACTTCTGAATTTGGATCAAAATATTCAAATGGTTCGATTTCAAGTGACGATACGAATTCGAATTCTTTGTCTAATATTTATTTATCTCAAAATTCAGCTTCAAAATCGATAAATATCCTGGTTTCGAAGGTTGAAAAAGTGGGAAATTCTTTAAACAGTAAATTTTTTGTCAGATTGAATGTTTGTTGGAAATTTTGTCTACTAGTTTAAAGCGAGTTATTTGAGATTGGATCAAACATACACTCTTGTTCTCTATTCTTGTTTCTATTTCTTCTATCTTTGAACATATCTTTCTACTATACTGGTGCATATGTGAAAATTTTATTCAAGTCTGAGTCTAATAAAACTTAATAATAATTTTATTGTTTCTTATGTATCTTAGCTCACATATGCTTACCAACTAGAAATACGTAATTGTATCATTAACAATAACAAGTAGATCAAGTCACAGAGATAAGAGAATAAAACTATACATATTCAGATCCTGTGGAGTTGAGACTAAGTGAAGTTCTCATTTCCCCCCCCTCTACAATAAGGAAATGGAAATATTATTCCCTATGGCCAAAGAGATAATTATTGCTAACAGGTTGATAGACGAGAGTGTTGGCCTGATAAAAGTTCTATCAATCTGAGCATAAATGAAGCCATAAAAGAGAGTTCTGCAATAAAACCCTGTATATTATAGGATAAATTCATATCTTTGATCTAAAACGCCAATTAAAGTTTATTAGGAGTAGTAGAGTACTTTGTATGTTCTTTGGAAGGCAGTATGTTTTATTAGGTTGAGCGAAAAATAATGAGATTTTGACTTTAAATCAAATATTATTTAAAACAATATGGGCACCAATAAATAGGAAAATTTTTCTTCTTTTTGTTTATCTAAAAATTTTATTCCAAAATTTTATAAGCATGAATTTATTAGATCATTTTGATACTAAAGATTTTCGCAAGATAATTGCATATGAGTTTTGTCTTGGAACAGGACCAGCAGAAACGTTCAAAAAGCTTAATTCAGTTTTTGGAGATC